>CAWUFW010016634.1:0-299979 GCA_963921515.1 Calotriton arnoldi | reverse complement strand
CAGATGTCTATGGGAGGATCGGAGTGTACACAGGCTTGGGGCACAGTGACAAGCACCTATGGAAGGATCTGAGTGTACACAGGCTTGGGGCACAGTGACCAGCACCTTGGGGAGGATCTGAGTGTACACAGGCTTGGGGCACAGTGACAGGCACCTATGGGAGGATTTGAGTGTACACAGGCTTGGGGCACAGTGACAGGCACCTATCAGAGGATCTGAGTGTACACAGGCTTGGGGCACAGTGACAGGCGCCTATGGGAGGATCTGAGTTTACACAGGCTTGGGGCACAGTGACAAGCACCTATGGGAGGATCTGAGTGTACACAGGGTTGGGGCACAGTGACAAGCACCTATGGGAGTATCTGAGTGTACACAGGCTTTGGGCACGGTGACAGGCGCCTATGGGAGGATCTGAGTGCACACAGGCTTGGGGCAGAGTGACAGGAACCTATGGGAGTATCTGAGTGTACACAGGCTTGGGGCACAGTGACAGGCACCTATCAGAGGATCTGAGTGTACAAAGGCTTGGAGCACAGTGAGAGGCGCCTATGGGAGGATCTGTGTGTACACAGGCTTGGAGCACAGTGACCAGCGCCTATCAGAGGATCTGAGTGTACACAGGCTTGGGGCACAGTGACCAGCGCCTATCAGAGGATCTGAGTGTACACAGACTTAGGGCACAGTGACAGGCACCTATGGGAGGATCTGAGTGTACACAGGCTTGGGGCACAGTGACAGGCACCCTTCAGAGGATCTGAGTGTACACAGGCTTGGGGCACAGTGACCAGCGCCTATCAGAGGATCTGAGTATACACAGATTTGGGGCACAGTGAGAGGCACCTATGGGAGGATCTGAGTGTACCACGCTTGGGGCACAGTGACCAGTGCCTATCATAGGATCTGAGTGTACACAAGCTTGGGGCACATTGACAGGCACCTATTGGAGGATCTGAGTGTACACAGGCTTGGGGCACAGTGACCAGCACCTATGGGAGAATCTGAGTGTACACAGGCTTGGGGCACAGTGACAGGCACCTATGGGAGAATCTGAGTGTACACAGGCTTGGGGCACAGTGACACACACCTATGGGAGAATCTGAGTGTACACAGGCTTGGGGCAAAGTGATCAGCGCCTATCAGAGGATCTGAGTGTACACAGGCTTGGGGCACAGTGACCAGCGCCTATGGGAGGATCTGAGTGTACACAGGCTTGGGACACAGTGACAGGCACCTTTGGGAGGATCTGAATGTACACAGGCTTGGGGCACAGTTACCAGCACCTATCAGAGGATCTATGTGTACACAGGCTTGGGGCACGGTGACCAGCGCCTATGGGAGAATCTGAGTGTACACAGGCTTGGGCACAGTGACCAGCACCTATCAGAGGTTCTGGGAGTACACAGGCTTGGGGCAGAGTGACCAGCACTTATGGGAGGACCTGAGTGTACACAGGCTTGGGGCACAGTGACAGGCACCTATGGAAGGGTCTGAGTGTACACAGGTTTTGGGGCACAGTGACAGGCACCTATCAGAGGATCTGAGTGTACACAGGCTTGGGGCACAGTGACAGGTGCCTATGGGAGGAACTGAGTATACACAGACTTGGGGCACAGTGACAAGCACCTATGGGAGGACCTGAGTGGACATAGGCTTGGGGCACAGTGACCAGCGCCTATCAGAAGATCTGAGTGTACACATGATTGGGGCACAGAGACAGGCGCCTATGGGAGGATCTGAGTGTACACAGGCTTGGGGCACAGTGACCAGCTCCTATGTGAGGATCTGAGTGTACACAGGCTTGAGGCACAGTGACAGGCGCCTATCAGAGGATCTGAGTGTACACAGGCTTGAGTCCCAGTGACCAGCGCCTATGGGAGAATCTGAGTTTACACAGGCTTGGGGCACAGTGACCAATGCCTATCAGAGGATCTGAGAGTACACAGGCTTGGGCACAGTGACCAACGCCTATGGGAGGATCTGAGTATCCACAGGCTTGGGACACAGTGACCGGCGCCTATGGGAAAATCTGAGTGTACACAGGCCTTGGGCACAGTGACCAGCACCTTTCAGTGGATCTATGTGTACACAGGCTTGGGGCACGGTGACCAGCGCCTATCAGAGAATCTGAGTGTAAACAGACTTGGGGCACGGTGACCAGCGCCTATCAGAGGATCTGAGTGTACACAGGCTTGGGACACAGTGACAGGCACATATGGGAGGATCTGAGAATACACAAGCTTGGGGCACAGTGACCAGCGCCTATGGGAGAATCTGAGTGTACCAGGCTTGGGGCACAGTGACCAGTGCCTATCATAGGATCTGAGTATACACACGCTTGGGGCACATTGACAGGCACCTATCAGAGGATCTGAGTGTACACAGGCTTGGGGCACAGTGACAGGTGCCTATGGGAGGAACTGAGTATACACAGACTTGGGGCACAGTGACAGGCACCTATCAGAGGATCTGAGTGTACACAGGCTTGGGGCACAGTGACAGGTGCCTATGGGAGGAACTGAGAATACACAGACTTGGGGCACAGTGACAAGCACCTATGGGAGGACCTGAGTGGACATAGGCTTGGGGCACAGTGACCAGCGCCTATCAGAAGATCTGAGTGTACACATGCTTGGGGCACAGAGACAGGCGCCTATGGGAGGATCTGAGTGTACACAGGCTTGGGGCACAGTGACCAGCTCCTATGTGAGGATCTGAGTGTACACAGGCTTGGGGCACAGTGACAGGCGCCTATCAGAGGATCTGAGTGTACACAGGCTTGGGGCACAGTGACCAGCGCCTATGGGAGAATCTGAGTTTACACAGGCTTGGGGCACAGTGACCAACGCCTATCAGAGGATCTGAGAGTACACAGGCTTGGGCACAGTGACCAACGCCTATGGGAGGATCTGAGTATCCACAGGCTTGGGGCACAGTGACCGGTGCCTATGGGAAAACCTGGGTGTACACAGGCCTTGGGCACAGTGACCAGCACCTTTCAGTGGATCTATGTGTACACAGGCTTGGGGCACGGTGACCAGCGCCAATCAGAGAATCTGAGTGTAAACAGATTTGGGGCACAGTGACAGGCACCTATGGGAGGATCTGAGTGTACACAGGCTTGGGGCACACTGACAGAGTGCCTATCAGAGGATCTGAGTGTACACAGGCTTGGGACACAGTGACAGGCACATATGGGAGGATCTGAGTATACACAAGCTTGGGGCACAGTGACCGGCGCCTACGGGATAATCTGAGTGTACCAGGCTTGGGGCACAGTGACCAGCGCCTATCAGAGGATCTGAGTGTACACAGACTTAGGGCACAGTGACAGGCACCTATGGGAGGATCTGAGTGTACACAGGCTTGGGGCACAGTGACAGGCACCCTTCAGAGGATCTGAGTGTACACAGGCTTGGGGCACAGTGACCAGCGCCTATCAGAGGATCTGAGTATACACAGATTTGGGGCACAGTGAGAGGCACCTATGGGAGGATCTGAGTGTACCACGCTTGGGGCACAGTGACCAGTGCCTATCATAGGATCTGAGTGTACACAAGCTTGGGGCACATTGACAGGCACCTATTGGAGGATCTGAGTGTACACAGGCTTGGGGCACAGTGACCAGCACCTATGGGAGAATCTGAGTGTACACAGGCTTGGGGCACAGTGACAGGCACCTATGGGAGAATCTGAGTGTACACAGGCTTGGGGCACAGTGACACACACCTATGGGAGAATCTGAGTGTACACAGGCTTGGGGCAAAGTGATCATCGCCTATCAGAGGATCTGAGTGTACACAGGCTTGGGGCACAGTGACCAGCGCCTTTGGGAGGATCTGAGTGTACACAGGCTTGGGACACAGTGACAGGCTCCTTTGGGAGGATCTGAATGTACACAGGCTTGGGGCACAGTTACCAGCACCTATCAGAGGATCTATGTGTACACAGGCTTGAGGCACGGTGACCAGCGCCTATGGGAGAATCTGAGTGTACACAGGCTTGGGCACAGTGACCAGCACCTATCAGAGGTTCTGGGAGTACACAGGCTTGGGGCAGAGTGACCAGCACTTATGGGAGGACCTGAGTGTACACAGGCTTGGGGCACAGTGACAGGCACCTATGGAAGGGTCTGAGTGTACACAGGTTTTGGGGCACAGTGACAGGCACCTATCAGAGGATCTGAGTGTACACAGGCTTGGGGCACAGTGACAGGTGCCTATGGGAGGAACTGAGTATACACAGACTTGGGGCACAGTGACAAGCACCTATGGGAGGACCTGAGTGGACATAGGCTTGGGGCACAGTGACCAGCGCCTATCAGAAGATCTGAGTGTACACATGATTGGGGCACAGAGACAGGCGCCTATGGGAGGATCTGAGTGTACACAGGCTTGGGGCACAGTGACCAGCTCCTATGTGAGGATCTGAGTGTACACAGGCTTGAGGCACAGTGACAGGCGCCTATCAGAGGATCTGAGTGTACACAGGCTTGAGTCCCAGTGACCAGCGCCTATGGGAGAATCTGAGTTTACACAGGCTTGGGGCACAGTGACCAATGCCTATCAGAGGATCTGAGAGTACACAGGCTTGGGCACAGTGACCAACGCCTATGGGAGGATCTGAGTATCCACAGGCTTGGGACACAGTGACCGGCGCCTATGGGAAAATCTGAGTGTACACAGGCCTTGGGCACAGTGACCAGCACCTTTCAGTGGATCTATGTGTACACAGGCTTGGGGCACGGTGACCAGCGCCTATCAGAGAATCTGAGTGTAAACAGACTTGGGGCACGGTGACCAGCGCCTATCAGAGGATCTGAGTGTACACAGGCTTGGGACACAGTGACAGGCACATATGGGAGGATCTGAGAATACACAAGCTTGGGGCACAGTGACCAGCGCCTATGGGAGAATCTGAGTGTACCAGGCTTGGGGCACAGTGACCAGTGCCTATCATAGGATCTGAGTATACACACGCTTGGGGCACATTGACAGGCACCTATCAGAGGATCTGAGTGTACACAGGCTTGGGGCACAGTGACAGGTGCCTATGGGAGGAACTGAGTATACACAGACTTGGGGCACATTGACAGGCACCTATCAGAGGATCTGAGTGTACACAGGCTTGGGGCACAGTGACAGGTGCCTATGGGAGGAACTGAGAATACACAGACTTGGGGCACAGTGACAAGCACCTATGGGAGGACCTGAGTGGACATAGGCTTGGGGCACAGTGACCAGCACCTATCAGAAGATCTAAGTGTACACATGCTTGGGGCACAGAGACAGGCGCCTATGGGAGGATCTGAGTGTACACAGGCTTGGGGCACAGTGACCAGCTCCTATGTGAGGATCTGAGTGTACACAGGCTTGGGGCACAGTGACAGGCGCCTATCAGAGGATTTGAGTGTACACAGGCTTGGGGCACAGTGACCAGCGCCTATGGGAGAATCTGAGTTTACACAGGCTTGGGGCACAGTGACCAACGCCTATCAGAGGATCTGAGAGTACACAGGCTTGGGCACAGTGACCAACGCCTATGGGAGGATCTGAGTATCCACAGGCTTGGGGCACAGTGACCGGCGCCTATGGGAAAACCTGGGTGTACACAGGCCTTGGGCACAGTGACCAGCACCTTTCAGTGGATCTATGTGTACACAGGCTTGGGGCACGGTGACCAGCGCCAATCAGAGAATCTGAGTGTAAACAGATTTGGGGCACAGTGACAGGCACCTATGGGAGGATCTGAGTGTACACAGGCTTGGGGCACACTGACAAGTGCCTATCAGAGGATCTGAGTGTACACAGGCTTGGGACACAGTGACAGGCACATATGGGAGGATCTGAGTATACACAAGCTTGGGGCACAGTGACCGGCGCCTATGGGAGAATCTGAGTGTACCAGGTTTGGGGCACAGTGACCAGTGCCTATCATAGGATCTGAGTATACACACGCTTGGGGCACATTGACAGGCACCTATGGGAGGATCTGAGTGTTCACAGACTTGGGGCACAGTGACAGGCGCCTATCAGAGGATCTGAGTGTACACAGGCTTGGGGCACAGTGACCAGTGCCTATCATAGGATCTGAGTGTACACAGGCTTGGGGCACAGTGACAGGCACCTATGGGAGAATCTGAGTGTACCAGGCTTGGGGCACAGTGATCAGTGTCTATCATAGGATCTGAGTGTACACAGGCTTGGGGCACAGTGACCAGCGCCTATGGGAGGATCTGAGTGTACACAGGCTTGGGGCACAGTGACAATCACCTATCATTGGATTTGAGTGTACACAGACTTGGGGCACAGTGACAGGCACCTTTGGGAGAATCTGAGTGTACACAGGCTTGGGGCACAGTGAAAGGCACCTATGGGAGGATCTGAGTGTACACAGACTTGGGGCACAGTGACAGGCGCCTATGGGAGGATCTGAGTGTACCAGGCTTGGGGCGCAGTGACCAGTGCCTATCATAGGATCTGAGTGTACACAGGCTTGGGGCACAGTGACAGGCACCTATGAGAGGATCTGAGTGTACACAGGCTTGGGGCACAGTGACAGGTGCCTATCAGAGGATTTGAGTGTACACAGGCTTGGGGCACAGTGACAGGCACCTTTGGGAGGATCTGAGTGTACACAGGCTTGGGGTACAGTGACCAGCGACTATCAGAAGATCTGAGTGTACAGAGGCTTGGGGCACAGTGACCAGCGCCTATGGGAGGATCTGAGTGTACACAGGCTTGGGGCACAGTGACCGGCGCCTATGGGAGAATTTGCGTGTACACAGGCCTTGGGCACAGTGACCAGTGCCTTTCAGAGGATCTGAGAGTACACAGGCTTGGGGCAGTTTGACAGGTGCCTAAGGGAGGATCAGAGTGTACACAGGCTTGGGGCACAGTGACCAGTGCTTATGGGAGGATCTGAGTGTACACAGGCTTGGGGCACCGTGACAGGCACCTATGGGAGGGTCTGAGTGTACACAGGCTTGGGGCACAGTGACAGGCACCTGTGGGAGGATGTGAGTGTACACAGGCTTGGGGCACAGTGAAAAGCACCTATGGGAGGATCTGAGTGTACACAGACTTGGGCACAGTGACAGGCGCCTATCAGCGGATCTGATTGTACACATGCTTGGGGCAAAGAGACAAGTGCCTATCAGAGGATCTGAGTATACACAGGCTTGGGGCACAGTGACCATCGCCTATCAGAGGATCGGAGTGTACACAGGCTTGGGGCACAGTGACAGGCGCCTATCGGAAGATCTGAGTATACACAGGCTTGGGGCCCAGTGACCAGCTTCTATGGGAGAATCTGAGTGTACACAGGCTTGGGGCACAGTGACCAACGCCTATCAGAGGATCTGAGAACACAGGCTTGGGCACAGTGACCAGAGCCTATGGGATGATCTGAGTGTACACAGGCTTGGGGCACAGTGACCGGCACCTATGGGAAAATCTGAGTGTACACAGGCCTTGGGCACAGTGACCAGTGCCTATCAGTGGATCTATGTGTACACAGGCTTTGGGCACGGTGACCAGCGCCTATGGGAGAATCTGAGTGTACACAGGCTTGGGAACAGTGGTCAGCATCCATCAGAGGATCTGAGAGTACACAGGCCTGGGGCACAGTGACAGGCGCCTATGGGAGGATCTGAGTGTATACAGGCTTGGGGCACAGTGACCAGCGCTTATGGGAGGATCTGAGTGTACACAGGCTTGGGGCACAGTGACAGTCACCTATGGGAGGATCTGAGTGTACACAGGCTTGGGGCACAGTGACAGGCACGTAACAGAGGATCTGAGTGTACACAGGCTTGGGGCACAGTGACAGGTGCCTATGGGAGGATCTGAGTGTACACAGGCTTGGGGCACAGTGACAGGCTTCTATGGGAGGATCTGAGTGTACACAGGGTTGGGGCACAGTGACAAGCGCCTATGGAAGGATCTGAGTGTACACAGGCTTGGGGCACATTGACCAGCACCTTGGGGAGGATCTGAGTGTACACAGGCTTGGGGCACAGTGACAGGCACCTATGGGAGGATCTGAGTGAACACAGGCTTGGGGCACAGTGACAAGCACCTATCGGAGGATCTGAGTGTACACAGGCTTTGGGCACGGTGACAGGCACCTATGGGAGGATCTGAGTGTACACAGGCTTGGGGCAAAGTGACTGGCCCCTATGGGAGGATCTGAGTGTACACAGGCTTGGGGCATAGTGACAGGCACCTATCAGAGGATCTGAGTGTACAAAGGCTTGGGGCACAGTGAGAGGCGCATATGGGAGGATCTGAGTTTACACAGGTTTAGAGCACAGTGACCGGCGCCTATGAGAGGATCTGAGTGTACACAGACTTGGGGCACAGTGAAAGGCACCTATGGGAGGATATGAGTGTACACAGGCTTGGGGAAAAGTGACAAGCGCCTATCGAAGGATCTGAGTGTACACAGGTTTGGACACAGTGACAGGCACCTATGGGAGGATCTGAGTGTACACAGGCTTGAGGCACAGTTACAAGCGCCTTTTGGAGGATCTGAGTGTACACAGGCTTGGGGCACAGTGACAGGCACCTATGGGGGAATCTCAGTGTACCAGGCATGGGGCACAGTGACCAGTGCCTATCAGAGGATCTGAGTGTACACAGGCTTGGGGCACAGTGACCAGCACCTATGGGTGGATCTGAGTGTACATAGGCTTGGGGCACAGTGACAGGCGCCTATCAGAGGATCTGAGTGTACACAGGCTTGGGGCACAGTGACAGGCGCCTATGGGAGGATCTGAGTGTACACAGGCTTGGGGCACAGGGACCAGCGCCTATCAGAGGATCTGAGTGTACACAGGCTTGCGGCACATTGACCAGCGAATATGGGAGGATCTGAGTATACACAGGCTTGGGGCACATTGACAAGTGCCTATCAGAGGATCTGAGTGTGCACAGCCTTGCGGCACAGTGACCAGCGCCTATGGGAGAATCTGAGTGTACACTGGCTTGGGGCACAGAGACAGGTGCCTATGGGAGAATCTGAGTGTACATAGGCTTGAGGCACAGTGAGAGGTGCCTATCAGAGGATCGGAGTGTACATAGGCTTGGGGCACTGTGACAGGTGCCTATCAGAGTATCTGAGTGTACACAAGCTTGGGGCACAGTGACCAGCGCCTATCAGAGGATCTGAGTGTACGCAGGCTTGGGGCACAGTGACAGGCGCCTATGGGAGGATCTGATTGTACACAGGCTTCGGGCACAGCGCCTTACCAGCGCCTATCAGAGGATCTAAGTGTACAGAGGCTTGCGGTACAGTGACCAGCGCCTATCTGAGGATCTGAGTGTACACAAGCTTGGGGCACAGTGACAGGCGCCTATGGGAGGATCTGAGTGTACACAGGCTTGGGGCACAGTGACCAGCGCCTATCAGAGGATCAGAGTGTACAAAAGCTTGGGGCACAGTGACAGGCGCCTATGGGAGGATCTGAGTGTACACAGGTTTGCGGCACATTGACCAGCACCTATGGGAGGATGTGAGTATACACAGGCTTTGGGCACATTGACCAGCACCTATCAGAGGATCTGAGTGTGCACAGCCTTGCGGCACAGTGACCAGCGCCTATCTGAGGATCTGAGTGTACACAGGCTTGGGGCACAGTGACAGGCGCCTATCAGAGGATCTGAGTGTAAACAAGCTTGAGGCTCAGTGACAGGTGCCTATGGGAGAATCTGACTGTACACAAGCTTGGGACACAGTGACAAGCGCCTATGGGAGGATCTGAGTGGACATAGGCCTGGGGCACAGTTGCCAGCGCCTATCAGAGGATCAGAGTGTACACAAGCTTGGGGCACAGTGACAGGTGCCTATGGGAGGATCTGAGTGTACACAGGCTTGGGGCACAGTGACCAGCGCCTATCAGAGGATCAGAGTGTACAAAAGCTTGGGGCACAGTGACAGGCGCCTATGGGAGGATCTGAGTGTACACAGGTGTGCGGCACATTGACCAGCACCTATGGGAGGATGTGAGTGTACACAGGCTTGGGGCACATTGACCAGCGCCTATGGGAGGATCTGAGTGTACACAGGCTTGCAGCACATTGACCAGCGCCTATGGGAGGATCTGAGTATACACAGGCTTGGGGCACATTGACCAGCGCCTATCAGAGGATCTGAGTGTGCACAGCCTTGCGACACAGTGACCAGCGCCTATGATAGGATCTGAGTGTACACAGGATTGGTGCACAGTGAAGGGTGGCTATCAGAGGATCTGAGCGCACACAGGCTTGGGGCACAGTGACCAGCGCCCATGGGAGGATCTGAGTGGACATAGGCCTGGGGCACAGTGGCCAGCACCTATCAGAGGATCAGAGTGTACACAAGCTTGGGGCACAGTGACAGGCGCCTATGGGAGCATGTGAGTGTACACAGGCTTGGGGCACATTGACCAGCGCCTATCAGAGGATCTGAGTGTACACAGGCTTGCGGCACATTGACCAGCGCCTATGGGAGGATCTGAGTATACACAGGCTTGGGGCACATTGACCAGCGCCTATCAGAGGATCTGAGTGTGCTCAGCCTTGCGACACAGTGACCAGCGCCTATGGGAGGATCTGAGTGTACACAGGCTTGGTGCACAGTGAAGGGCGGCTATCAGAGGATCTGAGTGCACACAGGCTTGGGGCACAGTGACCAGCGCCTATGGGAGGATCTGAGTGTACACAGGCTTGGGGCACAGTGACAGGCGCCTATCAGAGGATCTGAGTGTACACAGGCTTGGGGCACAGTGACAGGCGCCTATTAGAGGATCTGAGTGCACACAGGCTTGGGGCACAGTGACCAGCGTCTATCAGCGTCTATCCCTGGACAAAGATTCTACTGATGCTGAACTCAATTTTAAACTCTGCCTAGCCGAGGTCATTCATTAGGTGAGGAACAACCATCTCAGGTGTAACACCGACAACACAGATATTCTATTAATGGGAAAAGACAATCCCTTCCAGGCAAATGTTTGGTGGCCTGAGGGTACGACGCCACCTCCCACCACTGTTAAAGTGGCAAAAAACCCAGGAGTACAATTCAACACTGACCTCTGCTTTCGACCACACGCACTGACTGTGGCGGGGACCTGCTTCAACCTCATTAAGTCATTGAGAAAATTCTGAGTGTACACAAGCTTGGGCACAGTGACCAGCGCCTATCAGAAGATCTGAGTGTGCACAGGCTTGGGGCACAGTGGCAAGTGCCTATCAGAAGATCTGAGTGTACACAGGCTTGGGGCACAGTGGCAAGTGCCTATCAGAGGATATGAGTGTACACAGGCTTGGGGCACAGTATCAGGCACCTATGGGAGAATCTGACTGTACACAAGCTTGGGACACATGACAAGCTCCTATGGGAGGATCTGAGTGGACATAGGCTTGGGGCACAGTGACCAGCGCCTATGGGAGAATCTGAGTGTACACAGGCTTTGGGCACAGTGACCAACGTTTATCAGTGGATCTGAGTGTACACAGGCTTGGGCACAGTGGCCAGCGCCTATGGGAGGATCTGAGTGTACCACGCTTGGTGCACAGTGACCAGCGCCTATGGAAGGATCTGAGTGTACACAGGCTTGGGACACAGTGACAGGCACCATTGGGAGGATCTGAATGTACACAGGCTTGGGGCACAGTAACCAGCGCCTATCAGAGGATCTATGTGTACACAGGCTTGGGGCACGGTGACCAGCGCCTATGGGAGGATCTGAGTGTACCACGCTTGGTGCACAGTGACCAGCGCCTATGGAAGGATCTGAGTGTACACAAGCTTGGGGCACATTGACAGGCACCTATTGGAGGATCTGAGAGTACACAGGCTTGGGGCACAGTTCCACACACCAATGGGAGAATCTGAGTGTACACAGGCTTGGGGCAAAGTGATCAGCGCCTATCAGAGGATCTGAGTGTACACAGGCTTGGGGCACAGTGACCAGCGCCTATGGAAGGATCTGAGTGTACACAGGCTTGGGACACAGTGACAGGCACCATTGGGAGGATCTGAATGTACACAGGCTTGGGGCACAGTAACCAGCGCCTATCAGAGGATCTATGTGTACACAGGCTTGGGGCACGGTGACCAGCGCCTATGGGAGAATCTGAGTGTACACAGGCTTGGGCACAGTGACCAGCACCTATCAGAGGATCTGGGAGTACACAGGCTTTGGGCACAGTGACCAACGTCTATCAGAGGATCTGAGTGTACACAGGCTTGGGCACAGTGGCCAGCGCCTATGGGAGGATCTGAGTGTACACAGGCTTGGGGCACAGTGACCGTCGCCTATGGGAAAATCTGAGAGTACACAGGCCTTGGGCACAGTAACCAGCGCCTATCAGTGGATCTATGTGTACACAGGCTTGGGGCATGGTGACCAGAGCCTATGGGAGAATCTGAGTGTACACAGGCTTGGGCACAGTGACCAGCGCCTATCAGAGGATCTGAGAGTACACAGGCTTGGGGCAAAGTGACAGGTGCCTATGGGAGGATCTGAGTGTACACAGGCTTGGGGCACAGTGACCAGCGCTTATGGGAGTATCTGAGTGTACACAGGCTTGGGGCACAGTGACAGGCACCTATGGGAGGATTTGAGTGTTCACAGGCTTGGGGCACAGTGACAGGCACCTATCGGAGGATCTGAGTATACACAGGCTTGGGGCACAGTGACAAGCACCTATGGAAGGATCTGAGTGTACACAGGCGTGGGGCACAGTGACCAGCACCGTGGGGAGGATCTGAGTGTACACAGGCTTGGGGCACAGTGACAGGCACCTATGGGAGGATTTGAGTGTACACAGGCTTGGCGCACAGTGACAGGCGCCTATGGGAGGATCTGAGTTTACACAGGCTTGGGGCACAGTGACAAGCACCTATGGGAGGATCTGAGTGTACACAGGGTTGGGGCACAGTGACAAGCACCTATGGGAGTATCTGAGTGTACACAGGCTTTGGGCACGGTGACAGGCGCCTATGGGAGGATCTGAGTGCACACAGGCTTGGGGCAGAGTGACAGGAACCTATGGGAGTATCTAAGTGTACACAGGCTTGGGGCACAGTGACAGGCACCTATCAGAGGATCTGAGTGTACAAAGGCTTGGAGCACAGTGAGAGGCGCCTATGGGAGGATCTGTGTGTACACAGGCTTGGAGCACAGTGACCAGCGCCTATCAGAGGATCTGAGTGTACACAGGCTTGGGGCACAGTGACCAGCGCCTATCAGAGGATCTGAGTGTACACAGACTTAGGGCACAGTGACAGGCACCTACGGGAGGATCTGAGTGTACACAGGCTTGGGGCACAGTGACCGGCACCCTTCAGAGGATCTGAGTGTACACAGATTTGCGGCACAGTGAGAGGCACCTATGGGAGGATCTGAGTGTACCACGCTTGGGGCACAGTGACCAGTGCCTATCATAGGATCTGAGTGTACACAAGCTTGGGGCACATTGACAGGCACCTATTGGAGGATCTGAGTGTACACATGCTTGGGGCACAGTGACCAGCACCTATGGGAGAATCTGAGTGTACACAGGCTTGGGGCACAGTGACAGGCACCTATGGGAGAATCTGAGTGTACACAGGCTTGGGGCACAGTGACACGCACCTATGGGAGAATCTGAGTGTACACAGGCTTGGGGCAAAGTGATCAGCGCCTATCAGAGGATCTGAGTGTACAAAGGCTTGGGGCACAGTGACCAGCGCCTATGGGAGGATCTGAGTGTACACAGGCTTGGGACACAGTGACAGTCACCTTTGGGAGGATCTGAATGTACACAGGCTTGGGGCACAGTAACCAGCACCTATCAGAGGATCTATGTGTACACAGGCTTGGGGCACGGTGACCAGCGCCTATGGGAGAATCTGAGTGTACACAGGCTTGGGCACAGTGACCAGCACCTATCAGAGGATCTGGGAGTACACAGGCTTGGGGCAGAGTGACATGCGCCTATGGGAGGATCTGAGTGAACACAGGCTTGAAGTACAGTGACCAGCACTTATGGGAGGACCTGAGTGTACACAGGCTTGGGGCACAGTGACAGGCACCTATGGGAGGGTCTGAGTGTACACAGGTTTTGGGGCACAGTGACAGGCACCTATCAGAGGATCTGAGTGTACACAGGCTTGGGGCACAGTGACAGGTGCCTATGGGAGGAACTGAGTATACACAGACTTGGGGCACAGTGACAAGCACCTATGGGAGGACCTGAGTGGACATAGGCTTGGGGCACAGTGACCAGCACCTATCAGAAGATGTGAGTGTACACATGCTTGGGGCACAGAGACAGGCTCCTATGGGAGGATCTGAGTGTACATAGGCTTGGGGCACAGTGACCAGCTCCTATGTGAGGATCTGAGTGTACACAGGCTTGGGGCACAGTGACAGGCGCCTATCAGAGGATCTGAGTGTACACAGGCTTGGGGCACAGTGACCAGCGCCTATGGGAGAATCTGAGTTTACACAGGCTTGGGGCACAGTGACCAACGCCTATCAGAGGATCTGAGAGTACACAGGCTTGGGCACAGTGACCAACGCCTATGGGAGGATCTGAGTATCCACAGGCTTGGGGCACAGTGACCGGCGCCTATGGGAAAATCTGAGTGTACACAGGCCTTGGGCACAGTGACCAGCACCTTTCAGTGGATCTATGTGTACACAGGCTTGGGGCACGGTGACCAGCGCCTATCAGAGAATCTGAGTGTAAACAGACTTGGGGCACAGTGACAGGCACCTATGGGAGGATCTGAGTGTACACAGGCTTGGGGCACACTGACAAGTGCCTATCAGAGGATCTGAGTGTACACAGGCTTGGGACACAGTGACAGGCACATATGGGAGGATCTGAGTATACACAAGCTTGGGGCACAGTGACCGGTGTAGGAGAGTAGGATCTGCTTCACATGGGTACCCCCACTTTTTGCTGATGCTTCACTGTTTTTCGACATTAGTCTGGCTGGGGCCCTGCTAATCAGAACCCCAGCCTAGCTGCTTCCTCTCTAAAATGGTTTCCATGTGCCTTAGGCACATCACTGATTGGAATCTGGAGTGCCCTTATAAGTCCCTAGTATATGGTATACTATGTACCAAGGGCATAGGTACCTCAGAAGCCTACCAGGGGCTGCAGCATGTATTATGCCACCCCTGGAAGGCCATCCAAACTGACACCACAGGTCTGCTACTGCAGCCTGGGTAAGGTGGTGCATGCACCCCTTACTGTGATATAGGTTACCTATATCACTAAATACATACACACATATAAACCTATAAGTCACTCCTAAGGCAGGCCTTATCAATCCTAAAGGCAGAGTGCATGGTTCCTATGTGAGAGGGTGCCCCTGCATGAGCAGGGCCCCTCTGCAGCGTTCGGAGACCCTTCTCTGATGCTGTTTGTAGTGCAGCCTGACCATATACTCTTAAGCGCATTATAACCTCGCGTTAAATGCTAACTTTGGAATGGCTGCACCTAAACATGTCGTGTTTGGTGTCAAACATCTTGGAATACTACCCCCCGCCAATTCTGGTGGCGGGGGTAGCATTCCACCCTTCTAGAGGGAAAGACATGTTAACTCTGGCTTGCCCGGTAACTTCTTTCTAAAGCCCTGGCATCACAAAATGGATGCTGCTGCCACAGACACGAGTCTGGCCTCCTGCTGCTGGACGAAACTCCGGCAGGGGAGGCCTGGACAATAGGTTTCCTGTCCCAGGGAGGTGTGACCACCTCCCCAGACAGGATAATGTGTATTGGGGCTGGGCGGGAGCACTTTCGGGTGCTTTAAAGTCCTGCACTGGGGGCACATTTGGTGTCCCTGTGCATACCCCAGTTCAAACCGGATCAGGGGCTGGCAGCCCCTGCTTTGGCGCAAACTGGACAAAGGGAAAGGGGTGTAGCCACCCCTCTGCCCTGACCCACCCATAGGTGGGGCCACAGAGTAGTCCAACCCCTATACTTAGTATAAGTATAGGAACCCAGTCCTTAGGACTTTAGATTTATCCCTGGACGAAACACTGAAACAGAATCCTGGACCTTCGACGCTCTACTCAAGATTAGAGGACAGAAGAATCTCCCTTGGGGTCAAGGAGTGACTCCCCTGCTTGGCAGGCACCAAAGAAGCATCTGTCCGGTTCGCATTTCTGAAGCTCCCGTCGGACGCTGAAGTCATCGCATCACCAGAGGTGGATTCTCAGACTTCCCTGAGGCTACCCTGAGTTTCCAGCAAAGCTGAGGCCCGTAGCTATCGTGGGTAACGTGAGACCGTGACCCCTGGACACCGAGCACATTTGCAAGTGCATCCTTTTCTGGGTCTCCCACGAAGTCGTGCTTTAGGCTCCTAGTAGCCCTAGCCTCCAGCACCAACTGCACTGAAGATCACTGGCCTCCACTCCACGAGTGTCCTGTGAGCCAGATCCACGTGCGACGTCTCGAGGCTCTTTCGCGGTCGCTAGCCCGTTGTCTAGTAGCCCTTAACGAAGGCCAATCTTTTTCTTACTTGGCATCCTGGTTGCTCCAGGCCAGCCCTCACTTACCCTCGCTGGGTGAGTTCCCCAGACCTTGCTGGTCTGCACCATCGACGATCTACATCTTCATCGAGACTTGCCGTTGCCAAGGCTTGTTGGGTCCAATCCGGTCGCCGATACCTTAGCACTCGACAAACATTGTGTAGCAGCCCGAATCCTGCTCCTGGTTGCCGACAACGCCTCCTGGACCTCGTGGCTGAAGAGTCAAGACGAACGTCACCGCACCTGAAGCACTCGACATCGGTGGGCATCTGTCCATCGCCTTCCTGGTCACTGGCTAGTGACCCAGACTCTGTCCCCTCTGCTTTCAGGTTCTTCAGATCTCCGATCCACTCTTGGATCCACCCGGACACTTTCCACTTGGTCGCCAGCAGCACTTTGCAGCAGATCGCCATTCAAATCGACGACGAAACCCGACCCCGAAAGACACCTATGCACCCGGCTTCCCTGGGTGAGGTAACACGAGTACTCCGGTGCTCCCTTGGGTAGAGACTCTTCAAAGTACTAGATCTCAAAGGGTTTGCTCCAAGTCCTCCTTTAAGTGTCCCTTTTCTTTAATTTCCCGATCACGACTTTCTCCATAGAAGTCAACGGCGAATCGCGGTTGTGTATTTACACTGCACGCGTCCCCCGTGGGTCCCCTGTGTCACTACCTTGGGTGGTTCCTTGTGGTCCAAGCACTTCTAGAGGCTCTAGGCCTAGTGTCTAGTTCAGTCGTGGTTCTTATACCACTTTATTGGTATATGGTTTGGTACGCCCCTAGGGCCCAAACGTGTATTTGTGCTATTACTGTCTTTAAATAACTTATAACTTATGTACTTCGAACTCTAGCCTCATAAAGAGACTAGAGGGGTGTGTTTAGCAATAAATACATATATTTTGAATATATACCTGGTGTGGTGCTCTTTCATTTGATCACTCAAGAGATTATAGACTGGTAAAACAAGCTGCTTTACATTCCTTCAAGACTTAGCCTGAAGGCTGCTCTCCATAGCTACCACTAGGATAGCTTTCAATAAAGGTTGTCTTTAACCTATCTCCAATAAGGGGTTGTTTGGACTGGTGCAAGGTGCCCACTATAATTAGTGGACAGCATATGCCAGGCCAACTTCTCACATTGGTGTGCAGCGTGTGGGATTCCAGCTTGCTATTGTTTTACCAGATAATCTCAATTGAATTGATCAACTGAAAACCACTAAAGGTACCTAAGGTACTTATAATTTAAGCTTAGAATACAGTAAGTTCTACTGAACTTAGAGTTGTGTGTTAAGGGATAGCACAACCCTTTCTACAACTCAAGAGAGTTTAGTAGGCCACACTAGAGTAGGTAGTGCATACACCACACCACACTAGTAATGTCTTTAAGGGTAGGATCTAAAGAATCCTTGCAGGAAGCCACTGAGCTTCCACCCTCCAAGTATGATACACTCCCATTCTTGGAATTGAGAGCATTATGTAACTTGAGAAAAATAAAGACAGGCCAAAGTCCCACCACCCAACACCTTAAGGAGTTGTTGATAGCTTATGACCTTAGTAAGCCCTTGGGGACTGAAGGGGTAGGAGCAGAGGGTGGGGCAGAAAATGAGGATGGGACCAGGGGTAGAAATACCCCCAGCCCCCCCTCTGAAACTGGCCAGGAGGGTGAAAATGACCCTGACCTGGATAACCCAATCCCTCCTGAGGAAGATGAAGAGGATGATCAGGATGATGCCCTCTTTGTCCCCCCAGGAAGGATTATGAGTGTGCCCAGGAAGTCTAGATCTCCTTCTCAGGAGTCTAACCACTCTGGCACCTCTATAGGGAGCTCTGTCTCCTCTCACAGGAGGGAATCCTCTCATGAGAGGAGAGCCAGGCTGGTCCGGTATGAGGAAACTCAGCTGGAAATCAGAAAAAAGCAATTGGCTTTAGATAGGGAATCCCTAGATCTCTTTAGAGAGAAAAGAAAGTTGGGACTAGAGTCCCATGGTGGCAGCCATGTCCCTAGAGATAGGGATAGGTCCTATGACCATAGGAACCTGAGCAAGATTGTCCCTCCCTATCAGAATGGGGATGACATCCACAAGTGGATAACTGCTCTAGAGAGGGCCTGTAAAGTACAGAGGGTCCCTCAGGAGCAGTGGGCAGCAATCTTGTGGCTCTCCTTTGCTGACAAAGGTAGAGATAAGCTCCTCACTGTTAGAGAGGAGGATGCTGATAATTACAAGGTCTTGAAGAGTGCTCTTATTGATGGGTTTGGCCTAACCACTGAACAGTACAGGTTGAAGTGCAGAGATACCCAAAAGCACAGACTCAAGACTGGGTAGACTATGTGGATTGTTCTGCCAAGGCTCTGGAAGGCTGGTTGATGGGCAGTAAGGTGTGTGACTTCTCAGGATTGTACAATCTGATAATGAGGGAGCAGATTCTTAATAACTGTCAAAATCAGCTGTTGCATCAATACCTGGTAGACTCTGATCTGACCTCTCCCCAAGAATTGGGAAAGAAGGCAGACAAATGGGTCAGAACCAGGGTGAAGCAGAAAGTACAGAACCAAGGTGGGGACACTAAGAAGCAAGATGCTAAGAACTCTGAAAAGGGTGGGGAGAAGGGTAAAGATCAAAAGTCTTCATCAGGCCCCCAAAAATCTTCTTCAGGTGGGGATTCACAGTCTACAAAAGGGAAAGGGCAAAGAAAGCCATGGTGCAAGGTCTGTAAGCAAAAGACCCACTGGACCAGTGATTGCACCAAGTCCAAAGACTCAAGTCCAGCACCCACCAATGCCCCTAAAGGCACGTGTTCCCCCTAGTACAGTTACAGTTGGTGGGAGTGCTCCAACCAAGGGTTTAGTAGGGTTCACCGTGGGTACTGAGTTGGGCTCTGACCTAGTCAGAGAACTGGCTCAGGCTGTGTTAGTCTGTGATGGAGGCATGGATGTGACCTCCTCTGTGAATCCCAGTAATCTGTGCAAGTACAGACAACAGCCTTTAATCAATGGACGAGGGCTTTGGCATTTAGGGACACAGGGGCAAGTGTCACAATGGTGACACAAGACCTTGTGCATCCTGGGCAAGTTATACTTGGTGAAATGTACCAAGTGACCAATGCTAGCAATGTCAGAACAGACCATACTCTGGCAGTTGTTAACTTCTCCTGGGGATGGGTAACTGGCCTTAAGAAGGTTGTGGTAAGTGCAAACCTACCAGTCGAATGCTTGCTTGGCAATGACTTAGAGACTTCTGCTTGGGCAGAAGTGGAGCTCAGGACCCATGCAGAAATGCTGGGGATCCCTGCAGATGTGTTTGCTGTGACCAGGTCACAAGCCAAAATGTCTAGCACTGAACAGGCCTTGGATTCTGGAATAATGGACCAAGTGCCTTCCAAGAGGAGGAGTAGTAGGGTTAAGGCAGTGCCTTCCCCTTGGCTCAGGAGGAAGATCAGTCCCTTGAGGGGGATGATCTCAGTCCTGAAGAAGGAACTGTCCCAGAGGAACTTGAACCTGACCAGGTTGAGTTCTTGGGGACAGGGGGACCTTCTAGAGCAGATCTGAGCCAGGAGCAGCAGAGCTGCCCCTCCTTGAACCCCTCAGACAGCTAGCTGCTGCTGAGGCTGCTGGGAAAGCTAGTGGTCCCCATACAGTGTATTGGGATGATGGACTCCTGTACTCAGAGAGTAGAGACCCCAAGCCTGGTGCTACCAGGAGGTTGGTTATACCTCTGAAGTTCAGGGGCTTCCTATTGACCCTAGCCCATGATATTCCCTTGGCAGGTCACCTGGGCCAGAACAAGACTTGGGACAGAATTGTCCCTCACTTTCACTGGCCCCACATGTCTGAAGACACCAAGGAGTTTTGTCGCTCCTGTGTAACCTGCCAGGCCAGTGGCAAGGCAGGTGGCACTACAAAGGCCCCCTGATACCACTACCTGTGGTGGGGGTGCCCTTTGAAAGGGTAGGGATTGACATTGTTGGTCCCATGGATCCCCAAACAGCATCTGGGCACAGGTTTATCCTGGTGGTAGTGGATCATGCCACCAGGTACCCAGAAGCTATTCTCCTAAGGACCACTACAGCACCTGTGGTGGCAAGGGCCCTCCTGGGAATTTTCTCAAGAGTGGGCTTTCCTAAGGAGGTAGTATCAGACAGGGGGGCTAACTTCATGTCTGGGTACTTAAAAGCAATGTGGAAGGAGTGTGGAGTGACTTATAAGTTCACCACACCCTATCACCCACAATGCAATGGTTTAGTTGAGAGATTCAACAAAACCTTGAAGGGCATGATTAAAGGGCTCCCAGAAAAGCTTAGGCGAAGATGGGACATACTCTTGCCCTGCCTTTTATTTGCATATAGGGAGGTGCCTCAGAAGGGGTTGGTTACAGCCCTTTTGAACTTCTGTTTGGCCACCCTGTGAGGGGTCCACTGTGCTTGGTGAAGGAAGGATGGGAGTTACCTCTCAAGCCCCCAAAGCAAGACATAGTGGACTATGTACTTGGTCTCCGCTCCCGGATGGCTGAGTATATGAAAAAGGCAACCAAAAACCTTGAGGCTAGCCAGGAACTTCAAAAGGCCTGGCATGACCAAAAGGCTGTTCTGACTGTTTACCAGCCAGGACAGAAGGTGTGGGTGTTGGAGCCAGTGGCCCCAGCAGCTCTCCAAGACAAATGGAGTGGACCCCACACTATTGTTGAGCAGAAGGGTGAGGTTACCTACTTAGTAGACCTAGGAACACCCAGGAGTCCCCACTGAGTTCTCCATGTCAACAGGTTAAAACCATATGTGGACAGGGCAGACATGGGCTTGCTCATGGCTACTGATGAAGGGCAGGAGGAAGAGAGTGACCCACTCCCTGACCTGCTCTCACAGAACCCTGACGATGGGTCAGTTGATGGTGTAGCCTTGGCAGGCAGCCTCACTACCCAGCAGCAAACTGATTGTAGACAGGTGCTCAATCAGTTTAGACATATGTTTTCACTGACACCCAGTCAGACCACCTGGTGCACTCATGAAGTGGACACTGGGGACAGTCTGCCTATTAAAAATAAGATTTATAGGCAACCTGACCATGTAAGGGACTGTATCAGGACTGAAGTCCAGAAAATGTTGGAGTTGGGAGTTATTGAACCCTCAGATAGCCCTTGGGCTAGTCCAGTGGTCCTTGTACCAAAACCTCACACCAGTGGTGGAAAAAGAGAGATGAGGTTTTGTGTGGACTACAGGGGTCTCAATGCAGTCACTAGGACTGATGCCCATCTAATACCAAGGGCAGATGAGCTCATAGATACTTTGGCCTCAGCCAAATATCTCAGCACATTTGACTTGACAGCTGGCTACTGGCAGATCAGACTAGCTGATACTGCAAAGCCCAAAACAGCATTCTCAACCCCTAGTGGGCATTATCAATTTGTGGTAATGCCCTTTGGTCTGAAGAATGCACCTGCCACTTTCCAGAGGTTGGTGAATACAGTTCTCACAGGTCTGGAAGCCTATAGTGCAGCATATCTAGATGATATTGCTGTCTTTAGCTCCACCTGGGAGGATCACCTGGTCCACCTCAGGAATGTTTTACAGGCCCTGCAAAAGGCAGGCCTGACTATCAAGGCCACTAAGTGCCAGATAGGGCAGAGTCAGGTTGTGTACCTGGGCCACCTTGTGGGTGGAGGCCAGGTTCAACCTTTGCAGAGCAAGATCCAGATTATCATGGACTGGACTGCTCCCACTACCCAGACTCAGGTGAGAGCCTTCTTAGGCCTGACTGGGTACTATAGGAGATTTGTCAAGGGGTATGGATCAATAGTGACACCCCTGAATGACTTAACTTCTAAGAAAATGCCCTAAAAGGTTCAGTGGACAGTTAGCTGTCAAAAGGCATTTGATGACCTGAAGCAGGCCATGTGCACTGCTCCCATTCTACAGAGTCCTGATTACTCCAAGAAGTTCATTGTTCAAACTGATGCATCTGAATTGGGGGTAGGGGCTGTTCTGTCACAATTGAATGAAGAAGGTCAGGATCAGCCAGTATCTTTCATTAGCAGAAGGCTGACCCCTGGAGAGAAACGTTGGTCAGCCATAGAGAGGGAGGGCTTTGCTGTGGTCTGGGCTCTGAAGAAGTTGAGACCATACTTGTTTGGTACCCACTTCCTGGTTCAGACAGAGCATAAGCCCCTCTTATGGCTAAAACAAATGAAGGGTGAAAACCCCAAACTGCTTAGGTGGTCCATTTCCCTACAGGGGATGGACTTTACAGTGGAACATAGACCTGGGAGTAACCATGCCAATGCAGATGGACTCTCTAGGTACTTCCACTTAGAACATGAAGACTTAACTGGGCAAGGTTAGTTTAATGTCCCTACGTTTGGGGGGGTTGTGTAGGAGAGTAGGATCTGCTTCACATGGGTACCCCCACTTTTGCTGATGCTTCACTGTTTTTCGACATTAGTCTGGCTGGGGCCCTGCTAATCAGAACCACAGCCTAGCTGCTTCCTCTCTAAAATGGTTTCCATGTGCCTTAGGCACATCACTGATTGGAATCTGGTGTGCCCTTATAAGTCCCTAGTATATGGTATACTATGTACCAAGGGCATAGGTACCTCAGAGGCCTACCAGGGGCTGCAGCATGTATTATGCCACCCCTGGAAGGCCATCCAAACTGACACCACAGGTCTGCTACTGCAGCCTGGGTAAGGTGGTGCATGCACCCCTTACTGTGATATAGGTTACCTATATCACTAAATACATACACACATATAAACCTATAAGTCACTCCTAAGGCAGGCCTTATCAATCCTAAAGGCAGAGTGCATGGTTCCTATGTGAGAGGGTGCCCCTGCATGAGCAGGGCCCCTCTGCAGCGTTCGGAGACCCTTCTCTGATGCTGTTTGTAGTGCAGCCTGACCATATACTCTTAAGCGCATTATAACCTTGCGTTAAATGCTAACTTTGGAATGGCTGCACCTAAACATGTCGTGTTTGGTGTCAAACATCTTGGAATACTACCCCCCACCAATTCTGGCGGCGGGGGTAGCATTCCACCCTTCTAGAGGGAAAGACATGTTAACTCTGGCTAGCCCGGTAACTTCTTTCTAAAGCCCTGGCATCACAAAATGGATGCTGCTGCCACAGACACAAGTCTGGCCTCCTGCTGCTGGACGAAACTCCGGCAGGGGAGGCCTGGACAATAGGTTTCCTGTCCCAGGGAGGTGTGACCACCTCCCCAGACAGGATAATGTGTATTGGGGCTGGGCGGGAGCACTTTCGGGTGCTTTGAAGTCCTGCACTGGGGGCACATTTGGTGTCCCTGTGCATACCCCAGTTCAAACCGGATCAGGGGCTGGCAGCCCCTGCTTTGGCGCGAACTGGACAAAGGGAAAGGGGTGTAGCCACCCCTCTGCCCTGACCCACCCATAGGTGGGGCCACAGAGTAGTCCAACCCCTATACTTAGTATAAGTATAGGAACCCAGTCCTTAGGACTTTAGATTATCCCTGGACGAAACTCTGAAACAGAATCCTGGACCTTCGACGCTCTACTCAAGATTAGAGGACAGAAGAATCTCCCTTGGGGTCAAGGAGTGACTCCCCTGCTTGGCAGGCACCAAAGAAGCATCTGTCCGGTTCGCATTTCTGAAGCTCCCGTCGGACGCCAAAGTCATCGCATCACCATAGGTAGATTTTCAGACTTCACCGAGGCTACCCTGAGTCCCCAGCAAAGCTGAGGCCCATAGCTATCGTGGGTAATGTGAGACCGTGACCCCTGGACACCGAGCACATTTGCAAGTGCATCCTCTTCTGGGTCTCCCACGAAGTCGTGCTTTGGGCTCTGAGTAGCCCTAGCCTCCAGCACCAACTGCACCGAAGATCACTGGCCTCCACTCCACGAGTGTCCTGTGAGCCAGATCCACGTGCGACGTCTTGAGGCTCCTTCGCGGTCGCTAGCCCGTTGGCTAGTAGCCCTTAACGAAGGCCAATCTTTTTCTTCCTTGGCATCCTGGTTGCTCCATGCCTGCCCTCACTTACCTTCGCTGGGTGAGTTCCCCAGACCTTGCTGGTCTGCACCATCGACGATCTACATCTTCATCGAGACTTGCTGTTGCCAAGGCTTGTTGGTTCCAATCCGGTCGCCGACACCTCAGCACTCGACAGACATCGTGTAGGAGCCCGAATCCTGCTCCTGGTTGCCAACAACGCCTCCTGGACCTTGTGGCTGAAGAGTCAAGACGACCGTCCCCGCACCTGAAGCACTCGACATCGGTGGGCATCTGTCCATCGCCTTCCTGGTCAATGGCTAGTGACCCAGACTCTGTCCCCTCTGCTTTCAGGTTCTTCAGATCTCCGAACAACTCTTGGATCCACCCGGACACTTTCCACTTGGTCGCCAGCATTACTTTGCAGCAGATCGCCATTCAAATCGACGACGAAACCCGACCCCGAAAGACACCTATGCACCCGGCTTCCCTGGGTGAGGTAACACGAGTACTCCGGTGCTCCCGTGGGTAGAGACTCTTCAAAGTACTAGATCTCAAAGGGTTTGCTCCAAGTCCTCCTTTAAGTGTCCCTTTTCTTTAATTTCCCGATCACGACTTTCTCCATAGAAGTCAACGGCGTATCGCGGTTGTGTATTTACACTGCACGCGTCCCCGTGGGTCCCCTGTGTCACTACCTTGGGTGGTTCCTTGTGGTCCAAGCACTTCTAGAGGCTCTAGGCCTAGTGTCTAGTTCAGTCGTGGTTCTTATACCACTTTATTGGTATATGGTTTGGTACGCCCTAGGGCCCAAACGTGTATTTGTGCTATTACTGTCTTTAAATAACTTATAACTTATGTACTTCGAACTCTAGCCTCATAAAGAGACTAGAGGGGTGTGTTTAGCAATAAATACATATATTTTGAATATATACCTGGTGTGGTGCTCTTTCATTTGATCACTCAAGAGATTATAGACTGGTAAAACAAGCTGCTTTACATTCCTTCAAGACTTAGCCTGAAGGCTGCTCTCCATAGCTACCACTAGGATAGCTTTCAATAAAGGTTGTCTTTAACCTATCTCCAATAAGGGGTTGTTTGGACTGGTGCAAGGTGCCCACTATAATTAGTGGACAGCATATGCCAGGCCAACTTCTCACAACTGGCGCCTATGGGAGAATCTGAGTGTACCAGGCTTGGGGCACAGTGACCAGTGCCTATCATAGGATCTGAGTATACACATGCTTGGGGCACATTGACAGGCACCTATGGGAGGATCTGAGTGTTCACAGTCTTGGGGCACAGTGACAGGCACCTATGGGAGGATCTTAGTGTACCAGGCTTGGAGGGCAGTGACCAGTGCCTATCATAGGATCTGAGTGTACACAGGCTTGGGGCACAGTGACAGGCACCTATGGGAGAATCTGAGTGTACCAGGCTTGGGGCACAGTGACCAGTGCCTATCATAGGATCTTAGTGTACACAGGCTTGGGGCACAGTGACCAGCGCCTATGGGAGGATCTGAGTGTACACAGGCTTGGGGCACAGTGACAGGCGCCTATCAGAGGATTTGAGTGTACACAGACTTGGGGCACGGTGAAAGGGACCTTTGGGAGAACCTGAGTGTAGACAGGCTTGGGGCACAGTGACAGGCACCTATGGGAAGATCTGAGTGTACACAGACTTGGTGCACAGTGACAGGCGCCTATGGGAGGATCTGAGTGTACCAGGCTTGGGGCGCAGTGACCAGTGGCTATCATAGGATCTGAGTGTACACAGGCTTGGGGCACAGTGACAGGCACCTATGGGAGGATCTGAGTGTACACAGGCTTGGGGCACAGTGACAGGTGCCTATCAGAGGATCTGAGTGTACACAGGCTTGGGGCACAATGACAGGCACCTTTGGGAGGATCTGAATGTACACAGGCTTGGGGTACAGTGACCAGCGACTATCAGAAGATCTAAGTGTACAGAGGCTTGGGGCACAGTGACCAGCGCCTATGGGAGGATCTGAGTGTACAAAGGCTTGGGGCACAGTGACCGGCGCCTATGGGAGAATCTGCGTGTACACAGGCCTTGGGCACAGTGACCAGCGCCTATTAGTGGATCTATGTGAACACAGGCTTGGGGCACGGTGGCCAGCACCTATGGGAGAATCTGAGTGTAAACAGGCTTGGGCACAGTGACCAGTGCCTTTCAGAGGATCTGAGAGTACACAGGCTTGGGGCAGTGTGACAGGTGCCTAAGGGAGGATCAGAGTGTACACAGGCTTGGGGCACAGTGACCAGTGCTTATGGGAGGATCTGAGTGTACACAGGCTTGGGGCACCGTGACAGGCACCTATGGGAGGGTCTGAGTGTACACAGGCTTGGGGCACAGTGACAGGCGCCTATGGGAGGATATGAGTGTACACAGGCTTGGGGCACAGTGAAAAGCACCTATGGGAGGATCTGAGTGAACATAGGCTTGGGGCACAGTGACCAGTGCCTATCAGAAGATCTGAGTGTAAACAGGCTTGGGGCACAGTGACAGGTGCCTATGGGAGGATCTGAGTGTGCACAAGCTTGGGGCACAGTGACCAGCGCCTATGGGAGGATCTGAGTGTACACAGACTTGGAGCACAGTGACAGGCGCCTATCAGAGGATCTGAGTGTACAATGCTTGGGACAAAGAGACAAGTGCCTATCAGAGGATCTGAGTGTACACAGGCTTGGGGCACAGTGACCATTGCCTATCAGAGGATCGGAGTGTACACAGGCTTGGGGCACAGTGACAGGCGCCTATCGGAGGATCTGAGTATACACAGGCTTGGGGCACAGTGACCAGCTTCTATGGGAGAATCTGAGTGTACACAGGCTTGGGCACAGTGACCAGAGCCTATGGGAGGATCTGAGTGTACACAGGCTTGGGGCACAGTGGCCGGCACCTATGGGAAAATCTGAGTGTACACAGGCCTTGGGCACAGTTACCAGTGCCTATCAGTGGATCTATGTGTACACAGGCTTGGGGCACGGTGACCAGCGCCTATGGGAGAATCTGAGTGTACACAGGCTTGGGAACAGTGGTCAGCATCTATCAGAGGATCTGAGAGTACACAGGCCTGGGGCACAGTGACAGGTGCCTATGGGAGGATCTGAGTGTATACAGGCTTGGGGCACAGTGACCAGCGCTTATGGGAGGATCTGAGTGTACACAGGCTTGGAGCACAGTGACAGTCACCTATGGGAGGATCTGAGTGTACACAGGCTTGGGGCACAGTGACAGGCACGTAACATAGGATCTGAGTGTACACAGGCTTGGGGCACAGTGACAGGCTTCTATGGGAGGATCTGAGTGTACACAGGGTTGGGGAACAGTGACCAGCACCTTGGGGAGGATCTGAGTGTACACAGGCTTGGGGCACAGTGACAAGCACCTATCGGAGGATCTGAGTGTACACAGGCTTTGGGCACGGTGACAGGCACCTATGTGAGGATCTGAGTGTACACAGGCTTGGGGCACAGTGACAGGCCCCTATGGGAGGATCTGAGTGTACACAGGCTTGGGGCATAGTGACAGGCACCTATCAGAGGATCTGAGTGTACAAAGGCTTGGGGCACATTGAAAGGCGCATATGGGAGGATCTGAGTTTACACAGGTTTAGGGCACAGTGACCAGCGCCTATGAGAGGATCTGAGTGTACACAGACTTGGGGCACAGTGACAGGCACCTATGGGAGGATCTGAGTGTACACAGGCTTGGGGCACAGTGACAGGCACGTAACATAGGATCTGAGTGTACACAGGCTTGGGGCACAGTGACAGGCTTCTATGGGAGGATCTGAGTGTACACAGGGTTGGGGCACAGTGACCAGCACCTTGGGGAGGATCTGAGTGTACACAGGCTTGGGGCACAGTGACAAGCACCTATCGGAGGATCTGAGTGTACACAGGCTTTGGGCACGGTGACAGGCAACTATGGGAGGATCTGAGTGTACACAGGCTTGGGGCACAGTGACAGGCCCCTATGGGAGGATCTGAGTGCACACAGGCTTGGGGCATAGTGACAGGCACCTATCAGAGGATCTGAGTGTACAAAGGCTTGGGGCACAGTGAAAGGCGCATATGGGAGGATCTGAGTTTACACAGGTTTAGGGCACAGTGACCAGCGCCTATGAGAGGATCTGAGTGTACACAGACTTGGGGCACAGTGACAGGCACCTATGGGAGGATATGAGTGTACACAGGCTTGGGGCAAAGTGACAAGCGCCTATCGAAGGATCTGAGTGTACACAGGTTTGGACACAGTGACAGGCACCTATGGGAGGATCTGAGTGTACACAGGCTTGAGGCACAGTGACAAGTGCCTTTTGGAGGATCTGAGTGTACACAGGCTTGGGGCACAGTGACAGGCACCTATGGGGGAATCTCAGTGTACCAGGCATGGGGCACAGTGACCAGTGCCTATCAGAGGATCTGAGTGTACACAGGATTGGGGCACAGTGACCTGCACCTATGGGTGGATCTGAGTGTACATAGGCTTGGGGCACAGTGACAGGCGCCTATCAGAGGATCTGAGTGTACACAGGCTTGGGGCACAGTGACCAGTGCCTATCAGAGGATCTGAGTTTACACAGACTTGGGGCACAGTGAAAGGCACCTATGGGAGTATCTGAGTGTCCCAGGCTTGGGGTGCAGTGACCAGTGCCTATCATAGGATATGAGTGTACACAGGCTTGGGGCACAGTGACAGGCACCTATGGGAGGATCTGAGTGTAAACAGGCTCGAGGCACAGTGACAGGCACCTATTGGAGAATCTGACTATACATAGGCTTGGGGCACAGTGACCGGCGCCTATCAGAGATCTAAGTGTACACAGCCTTGGGGCACAGTGACCAGCGCCTATGGGAGAATCTGAGTGTACACTGGCTTGGGGCAGAGTGACAGGCACCTATGGGAGGATCTGAGTGTACACGCTTGGGGCACAGTGATCACCGCCTATCAGAGGATCTGAGTGTACAGAGGCTTGGAGTACAGTGACCAGCGCCTATGGGAGGATCTGAGTGTACACAGGCTTGAGGCACAGTGACAGGCACCTATGGGAGGATCTGAGTGTATACAGGCATGGGGCACAGTGACCAGCGCCTATGGGAGGATCTGAGTGTACACAGGCTTGGGGCACAGTGGCCGGCGCCTATGGGAGGATCTGAGTGTACAGAGGCCTTGGGCACAGTGACCAGCGCCTATCAGTGGATCTATTTGTACACAGGCTTGGGCACAGTGACCAGTGCCTATCAGAGGATCTGAGAGTACACAGGCTTGGGGCACAGTGACAGGCGCCTATGGGAGTATCTGAGTGTACACAGGCTTGGAGCACAGTGACCAGTGCTTATGGGAGGATCTGAGTGTACACAGGCTTGGGGCACAGTGACAGGCACCTATGGAAGGATCTAAGTGTACAAAGGCTTGGGGCACAGTGACAGGCGCCTGTGGGAGGATCTGAGTGTACACAGGCTTGGGGCACAGTGACCAGCACCTTGGGGAGGATCTGAGTGTACACAGGCTTTGGGCACAGTGACAGGCGCCTATGGGAGGATCTGAGTGTACACAGGCTTGGGGCAGAGTGACAAGCACCTATGGGAGGATCTGAGTGTACACAGGCTTTGGGCACGGTGACAGATGTGAGAAGTTGGCCTGGCATATTCTGTTCACTAATTATAGTGGGCACCTTGCACCAGTCCAAACAACCCCTTATTGGAGATAGGTTAAAGACAACCTTTATTGAAAGCTATCCTAGTGGTAGCTATGGAGAGCAGCCTTCAGGCTAAGTTATTGAAGGAATGTAAAGCAGCTTGTTTTACCAGTTTATAATCTCTTGAGTGACCAAATGAAAGAGGACCACACCAGGTATATATTCAAAATATATGTATTTATTACTAAACACTCCCCTCTAGTCTCGTTATGAGGCTAGAGTTCGAAGTACATAAATTATAAGTTAGTTATCTACAGTAATAGCACAAATACACGTTTGAGCCCCAGGGGCGTACCAAACCATATACCAATAAAGTGGTATAAGAACCACGACTGAGCTAGACACAAGGCCTAGAGCCTGTAGAAGTGCTTGGAACACAAGGAACCACCCAAGGTAGTGACACAGGGGACCCACGGGGGACGCGTGCAGTGTATGAACACAGCCGCGAACCGCCGTTAACTTCTATGGGGAAAGTCGCGATTAGAATTTAAAAGAAAAGGGACACTTAGAGGAGGACTTGGAGAAAACCCTTTGAGAACTAGGCTGTTCTAGTGTCAATACCCACGGGAGCACCGGAGTACTCGAGTTACCTCACCCAGGGGAGCCGGGTGAATAGGTGTCTTTCGGGGTCGGGTTTCGTCGTAGCTTTCAATGGCGATCTGCTGCAAAGTGCTGCTGGCGGCCAAGTCGAAAGTGTTCGGGTGGATCCAAAGGTGGATCGAAGATCTGAAGAACCTGAAAGCAGAGGAGACAGAGTCTGGGTCACTAGCCAGTGACCAGGAAGGCGATGAGCAGATGCCCACCGATGTCGAGTGCTTCAGGTAGGTTGACGGTCGTCTTGACTCTTCAGCCACGAGGTCCAGGAGGCGTCGACAATGACCAGGAGCTGGATTCGAGCTGTCCCACGACGTTTGTCGATTGCAGGGGTGTCGGCAATTGGATTGGTCCCAACAAGCCTTGGCAACGGCAAGTCTCGTGGAAATGGAAGAAGGACGATGTTGCAGACCAGCAAGGTCTGGGGGACTCACCTAGCGAGGGTAAGTCAGGGCACGCCTGGAGCAACCAGGATCCCCAAGCAGAAAAAGATTGGCCTTTGGGAGGGCGTACTAGCCAACGGACTAGCAACCGCGAAGGAGCCTCGAGTCGATGCACGTGGAGCTGGCTCACAGGACACTCGTGGAGTGGAGGCCAGTGATCTTCGGTGCAATTGGTGCTGGAGGATGGGGCTACTCGGAGCCCAAAGCACGACTTCGTGGGAGACCCAGAAGAGGATGCACTTGCAAATGCATTTGGTATCCAGGGGTCACGGTTTCACATTACCCACGACAGCTACGGGCCTCAGCTTTGCTGGTGACTCAGGGCAGCCTCGGGGAAGTCTGTAAATCCACCTCTGGTGATGCAAAAACTTCGGCGTCCGACGGGAGCTTCAGCGATGCAGACCGGACAATTGCTTCTTTGGTGCCTGCCAAGCAGGGGAGTCACTCCTTGACCCCAAGGGAGATTCTTCAGTCCTCTAATCTTAAAGTAGAGCGTCGAAGGTCCAGGATTCTGTGTCAGAGTTTCATCCAGGTAAATCTAAAGTCCTAAGGACTGGGGTCCCCTACTTATACTAAGGTAGGGGGTTGGACATACTCTGTGGCCCCACCTATGGGAGGGTCAGGGCAGAGGGGTGGTTACACCCCTTTCCCTTTCTCCAGTTTCGCACCAGAGCAGGGGCTGGAAGCCCCTGAGCCGGTTTGAACTGGGGTATGCACAGGGACACCAAGTGTGCCCCCAGTGCAGGACTTCAAAGCACCAGAGAGTGCTCCCGCCCAGCCCCAATACACACTATCCTGTCTGGGGAGGTGGTTACACCTCCCTGGGACAGGAAACCTATTGTCCAGGCCTCCCCTGCCAGAGTTTCGGTCAGCAGCAGGAGGCCAGACTCGTGTCTGTGGCAGCGGCATCCATTTTGTGATGCCAGGGCTCTGGAAAGTCAGTACCGGGTATACCGGTGTGTACATGTCTCTCCCTCTAGAAGGGTGGAATGCTACCCCCGCCGCCAGAACTGGCGGGGGGTAGTATTCCAAGATGTTTGACACCAAACACGACATGTTTCTGTGCAGCCATCCCAAAGTTAGCATTTAACGCGAGGTTATAATGCGCTTAAGAGTATATGGTCGGGCTGCACTACAAACAGCATCAGAGAAGGGTCTCCGAACGCTGCAGAGGGGCCCAGCTCATGCAGGGGCACCCTCTCACATAGGAACCACGCACTCTGCCTTCAGGATTGATAAGGCCTGCTATAGGAGTGACTTATAGGTTTATATGTGTGTATGTATGTAGTGATATAGGTAGCCTATATCACAGTAAGGAGTGCATGCACCACCTTACCCAGGCTGCAGTAGCAGACCTGTGGTGTCAGTTTGGATGGCCTTCCAGGGGTGGCACAATACATGCTGCAGCCCCTGGTAGGCCTCTGAGGTACCTATGCCCTGGGTACATAGTATACCATATACTAGGGACTTATAAGGGCACTCCAGATTCCAATCAGAGATGTGCCTAAGGCACATGGAAACCATTTTAAAGAGGAAGCAGCTAGGCTGGGGTTCTGATTAGCAGGGCCCCAGCCAGACTAAGGTCGAAAAACAGTGAAGCATCAGCAAAAAGTGGGGGTACCCATGTGAAGCAGATCCTACTCTCCTACAACAGGCGCCTATGGAAGGATCTGAGTGTACACAGGCTTGGGGCACAGTGACAGACACCTATGGGAGGATCTGAGTGTACACAGGCTTTGGGCACAGTGACAGGCACCTATCAGAGGATCTGAGTGTACAAAGGCTTGGGGCACAGTGAGAGGTGCCTATGGGAGGATCTGAGTGTACACAGGCTTGGGGCACAGTGACCAGTGCCTATCAGAGGATCTGAGTGTACACAGGCTTGGGGCACAGTGACCAGCGCCTATGGGAGGATCTGAGTGTACACAGGCCTTGGGCACAGTGACCAGCGCCTATCAGTGGATCTATGTGTACACAGGCTTGGGCACAGTGACCAGTGCCTATCAGAGGATCTGAGAGTACACAGGCTTGGGGCACAGTGACAGGCGCCTATGGGAGGATCTGAGTGTACACAGGCTTGGGGCACAGTGACAGGCAAGTATGGAAGGATCTAAGTGTACACAGGCTTGGGGCACAGTGACAGGCGCCTATGGGAGGATCTGAGTGTACACAGGCTTGGGGCACAGTGACAAGCACCTATGGGAGGATCTGAGTGTACACAGGCTTTGGGCACGGTGACAGGCACCTATGGGAGGATCTGAGTGTACACAGGCTTGGGGCACCGTGACAGACACCTATGGGAGGATCTGAGTGTACACAGGCTTGGGGCACAGTGACAGGCACCTATCAGAGGATCTGAGTGTACAAAAGCTTGGGGCACAGTGAGAGGTGCCTATGGGAGGATCTGAATGTACACAGGCTTGGGGCACAGTGCCCAGCGCCTATCAGAGGATCTGAGTGTACACAGGCTTGGGGCACAGTGACCAGTGCCTATCAGAGGATCTGAGTGTACACTGGCTTGGGGCACAGTGACCAGCGCCTATAAGAGGATCTGAGTGTACACAGACTTGGGGCACAGTGACAGGCACCTATGGGAGGATCTAATTGTACACAGGCTTGGGGCACAGTGACAAGCAAATATCGGAGGATCTGATTGTACACAGGCTTGGGGCACAGTGACAGGCACCTATGGGAGGATCTTAGTGTACACAGGCTTGGGGCACAGTGACAGGCGCCTATCAGAGGATCTGAGTGTACACAGGCTTGGGGCACAGTGACAGGCACCTATGGGAGAATCTGACTATACACAGGCTTGGGGCACAGTGATCAGCGCCTATCAGAAGATCTGAGTGTACACAGCCTTGGGCACAGTGACCAGCGCCTATGGGAGAATCTAAGTGTACACAGGCTTGGGGCACAGTGACAGGCACCTATGGGAGAATCTGAGTGAACACAGGCTTGGGGCACAGTGACAGGCACCTATGGGAGGATCTGAGTGTACACAGGCTTGGGGCACAGTGATCACCACCTATCAGTGGATATGAGTGTACACAGTCTTGGGGTACAGTGACCAGCGCCTATGGGAGCATCTGAGTATACACAGGCTTGAGGCACAGTGACAGGCACCTATGGGAGGATCTGAGTGTACACAGGCATGGGGCACAGTGACCAGCGCCTATCAGAGGATCTGAGTGTACACAGGCTTGGGGCACAGTGACCAGTGCCTATGGGAGGATCTGAGTGTACACAGGCTTGGGGCACAGTGACCGGCGCCTATGGGAGAATCTGAGTGTACACAGGCCTTGGGCACAGTGACCAGCGCCTATCAGTGGATCTATGTGTACACAGGCTTGGGCACAGTGACCAGCGCCTATCAGAGGATCTGAGAGTACCCAGGCTTGGGGCACAGTGACAGGCGCCTATGGGAGGATCTGAGTGTACACAGGCTTGGGGCACAGTGACAGGCAAGTATGGAAGGATCTAAGTGTACACAGGCTTGGGGCACAGTGACAGGCGCCTATGGGAGGATCTGATTGTACACAGGCTTGGGGCACAGAGACAAGCACCTATGGAAGGATCTAAGTGTACACAGGCTTGGGGCACAGTGACAGGCGCCTATGGGAGGATCTGAGTGTACACAGGCTTGGGGCACGGAGACAAGCACCTATGGAAGGATCTAAGTGTACACAGGCTTGGGGCACAGTGACCAGCACCTTGGGGAGGATCTGAGTGTACACAGGCTTTGGGCACAGTGACAGGCGCCTATGGGAGGATCTGAGTGTACACAGGCTTGGGGCACAGTGACAAGCACCTATGGGAGGATCTGAGTGTACACAGGCTTTGGGCACGGTGACAGGCGCCTATGGGAGGATCTGAGTGTACACAGGCTTGGGGCACCGTGACAGACACCTATGGGAGGATCTGAGTGTACACAGGCTTGGGGCACAGTGACAGGCACCTATCAGAGGACATGAGTGTACAAAAGCTTGGGGCACAGTGAGAGGTGCCTATGGGAGGATCTGAGTGTACACAGGCTTGGGGCACAGTGACCAGCGCCTATCAGAGAATCTGAGTGTACACAGGCTTGGGGCACAGTGACCAGTGCCTATCAGAGGATCTGAGTGTACACTGGCTTTGGGCACAGTGACCAGCGCCTATCAGAGGATCTGAGTGTACACAGACTTGGGGCACAGTGACAGGCACCTATGGGAGGATCTAATTGTACACAGGCTTGGGGCACAGTGACAAGCAAATATCGGAGGATCTGATTGTACACAGGCTTGGGGCACAGTGACAGGCACCTATGGGAGGATCTTAGTGTACACAGGCTTGGGGCACAGTGACAAGCGCCTATCGGAGGATCTGAGTGTACACAGGGTTGGGGCACAGTGACAGGCACCTATGGGAGAATCTGAGTGTACCAAGTTTTTGGCACAGTGACCAGTGCCTATCAGAAGATCTGAGTGTACACAGGCTTGGGGCACAGTGACCAGCGCCTATGGGAGGATCTGAGTGTACACAGGCTTGGGGCACAGTGACAGGCGCCTATCAGAGGATCTGAGTGTACACAGGCTTGGGGCACAGTGACCAGCGCCTATTAGAGGATCTGAGTGTACACAGACTTGGGGCACAGTGACAGGCACCTATGGGAGAATCTGAGTGTACCAGGCTTGGGGCACAGGGATCAGTGCCTATCACAAGATCTGAGTGTTCACAGACTTGGGGCACAGTGACAGGCACCTATGGGAGGATCTGAGTGTACACAGGCTTGGGGCACAGTGACAGGCACCTATGGGAGGATCTAAGTGTACCAGGCTTGGGGCAGAGTGACCAGTGCCTATCATAGGATCTGAGTGTACACAGGCTTGGGGCACAGTGACAGGCACCTATGGGAAGATCTGAGTGTACACAGGCTTGGGGCACAGTGACAGGTGCCTATCAGAGGTGTTGTAGGGATTCTGCACATACACAGAGCTATGCACAGGATAATAGGACCTCGGAATATAGTGGTGAGCCAACCATACCCCTTAGCTCCTAACACCCCAATCCGACTAGCTTTAGCATCTCATTAGCAACAATGCTACCAATGATTAGACAACCCAGAACACTGTATCTCTCTCTCTCTCTCTCTCTTTCAGGACTCGCAGGAGCAAGAACACCCTTTCATAACTCACTCATACCTGTCCACAACGTGCGTAAGAAGAGACACTGTATAGTTTAAAATGTTTATTTCAACTACCGTGCTCTAAGATACAGTACACGTGCCAGTACTATCAGCATAATGCATTAGGATAATATAAGCAGCATAGTTACAACTCCATAGAATACAAACGGGGAAAGCATTTCATAAAGCAGTGGATATATGGCTAAATGACAATACCACCCTCCCTGTTCTAGTTGCTAGTTTATTATAAAAACAGAAGACCTCTGGGCTTTGTCGAGCGAACCCCCATACCTCAATATCTAGATGTAAGGTTTACATCATCAGACAATCACAGCTCTTCTCTCTGGAAAGGTTTGTATCCAAGTGTCTCTAACCGTGAAAATCACAATATTAAAAGCACACAAATTTCTCCAGGGCAGCTGTACATAGTGTTATGTCTAAGTGCGAGGGACTGGCCAAATCAGCAGGAACAAGGGACGTTGTTTTTCGACCTTGTACATGGTGTGCAGACGTAGCCCAAAAGGGAACAGGAGAAAAGGTGAATGATAAAAAGGCAGACAGCGCTAAAATAGCCAGGCAGAAGCAGAGGCTGGAAAAACAACGGCACAAAGTAACGTGCGCAAAAAGGCCTCATGGCAGCCAGGCCGAAGTCAACGTAGCAAGGCAGACCAGGAGGCCACAAACCACACGACACCCTCCCCTGGTCAGTCCATCGGCCAAGTCATAGGATGAGGACAGAGTTCAACACACAGAGCAGAACAGACAAGGCTGTCGTGGAGCGGCCTCCATGACGGACAACCATCGTGAGATGAAAAAAAATTGCAGAGGGAAAAAAAATAATCCAGCGAGGCTGGTCGAAGAATGTGAAGGCCCTGTCAATCCAACAGAGTGTAAGTGTAAGTGCAGAAATACGCCACACCTTCCAAGAGGACATCATTGGAATCGTCGAAAAAAAGTGACGCCATACAGTCCAGTAAATCAAAGCTGCAGTCATGGTCCTCGCAAGAGGGAGCAGCGAACAGCATTGCGGGACAACTTGCGTGGTACTCAATATAACTTTGTTGTAGGAGATGCTGAGCAGCCTCCCAGATATCCCATTGTGCCAAAATCCCCAGTGCAGCCACACGCGCCATGTAGCCTGCACCGGAACAGTCCCGTTCATGGGCCTCTAAGGGACCCACCAGCAGGACAAAATCCGGTCGAGACAGAGACGTATTGGAGAGGCAATAATCCAAGGACCACGAGAAAGGACATCTGATGCAAGACATCACAGGTTGCATGCAAGTGAAATACGCAAAGCGAAAAGACAGTCTATAGGACACACTGAGCGTCGCCAACGGCAGGATGCCGAAACCAGCGAGAATGTGCTCACGGAGCATCTGGAGACGACCTGGGTCGAGAAGGGCCCAAGGAGGTGCAGCCATTGCGTAGCAAACAGACCAAAAGCAGTATACCAGCCACTAAGGCGAGGATCAATGGAAAGCCACCAAAGACGCTGGAAAAAATGGAATGAATAAAAGCAGGGATTACACCAAAAATAGTCTGAAAAGAGGTCACAAGGCCAGAGCCCACAACTTTAAAAAAGTGCACCAGACCTTCAGTGCGTGATGCATTAAAAACACGGTGAATCAGTTCACCGAAATGTTGTGGGAGGTTAGTGTTCAAAAGGGCCTGTATTTCACTGTGGGTACTCGCCACCTGGAGAATGAATGTCTCCCGGGCGGACGTGAGCATAACCTCCTGGTTCAATAATAGCGCCTTTATTCTGCTCAATTTATTGAAATCCGCCCTCAGAGTAGGAATGGAAGGCCAATCGGAACATCTATGATGTCGTGCGAGGGAGGAAAAAGCACATTTTTGCAGCAGACAACCCTGTGTGAAACTGTAACAATATAGGGTATGCCGGCCAGCATGCCACAGCAGTCTTGGTTATTCAAAAGAAGATAGCTACCATTAGCAAGCACAGTGAAAGTAGGAGAAATAGCAGGAGCAGGAATGCCCTTCAACACACAAGCAAGATTCGGAGCCGAAATGTTACAAGCCCCGTGCAATTGAATGTGTTTGCAAACAAGGGAATGACCCACAGTTGAATCGCATGACTCCCCCGTGAGAAAAACCTCCCTTCCGTCTCTAAGGCATTTAAACATGAAAGGCAGGGACCAAAGTTCATGCAGGAAGGCACTGCCCAAAGGCTGGAAACGGCCTACAGGATAATGCTTCATACACGAACTAAATTCAAACATTGAAAAAAACAAAGCGATAACCCCGTGTACTAGCCACACAGCAGAATCCAATTCCGCAACAGAGAATGGTAAGGGCTCTATTTTTTGATATGTAACAGAGTGTATGCTGCATCTTTCATGGACATGAACCGTTGTTTCTCAGTTAAATTAAAAGGTAAAAATAAGGCAGTGGTGTTCAAAAATTGCCAAGGAACTTTCCCCATTTTAAGTGTTTGCAAAGTCCATGCAAACTGCATTACTGAACGCAACTGATTTTGACCATGATATAACACAGAAACATCATCTTGTACAATATCAACAACAGAGGAAACAATATTCTCTAATGTGTAAATGCGGGAAGACAGGGTATTAATACTATTGTCAACAACAGCAAGCACTTTTTCTAAATTAGCTTGATCGATTTCCCGAAGACGGGAAGCAGCTTCAATTTGCAAAAGCTTCCAGAGTTCATTGTAAGTCTCATATATGAATCTCTTTGGTCGAGGACCACGAGGCCCTAGTACAAAGTCGGACAGATCAATGTTGCCTGATAGGAGAGATAAATGTTGTTTAACAGAATCTAAGGAAGAGTGCTGCAACCACTGTTTACACAATTTACCAACAGAATATGTTGTAACAGTACGAGACTCAGAAAACCTTGGATCTGGCCTATCCTGTTTGTAGCCAGGATCCGTGCCATGAAAACGCAGTTGGCAGGCATTAGATGCAATGGGCCAAGCCAACCATGGTGACTGAACAAACGCAGAGACATTAAACGAATTGTTTTGAAACAAAACCTGCAATTCGGTAAGGGACGTATTAAAGTACAAGCTTTCGTTGGGAGTAGAAGACAAGACAGGAAAGGATGGGGTATTCAATTGTTTGGACGTAGCCAAACCCCAACATGTCGTTTGATAGATGGTCTGATTTAAAAATAGAATTTGTTCCGGGATGAGGCATGCACGGTGCAAGGCTTCTGTGCCCTGCACCTGCCATGCTTTGGAGCCCCAAATAGATTTCAAATCAATGGTGTCACGCCAATGTTCATACCCACCCACAGCTAAGGCTTTTAAAAAGGAGCCGGAATATAGCAATTTGGTGTGTGTTAACATGATTTTCTCAGTAAATGAAGTGTTTAATTTAAAGAAATAGGACCCAGGGTTCAATCTATTAAAATCTGTAAAATAAGTAAACTTATTTTTAAGAGTTTGGGAGCTACCTGGCAAAGGGGTCGGACAATGTTCCCATTGGGTGTAATTAAAAAGACCCCGAAGGGTACTGGCTTTATGGAGAAAGTGGTTGCCCCAATGCTGGTAACAATACAAATCAGCATAATTTGCAGAATTCATGTACAGATCTTCAGCATGAAAAGCAGCATAATATTTCAAATCAGTAAATAATGCTTCAACTGCATGCACATCCCAATCGTCAGAATGAATATTACTTTTTACGACATCACCCATTGAAACACGAAGGACATTTGGTACATTAATAATTTCGGTCGGATCCATGAATCTGGAAGTTTACCGCATCCCATACAATGCCATCAGCGACTGGAACAGCTGAAATGTTCACAAATGTGTGGACTCGCTTCATGACGTGAGATGAAGAATGTGGAGCCAAAGTTCCAGCGACAGAGTTCACTGCAGTGTTTTCTGGCAAATAGTGTCCATTGATGAGCAGAAAAAAAACGGTGACAAAGCCAATGGACATGAACAAAAAAATCAGGAAAAGTACCAACCAGATGTATGTCCATGGGGGATCAAAAAATTGTCTCGGAACCAGGATACAAAAATACTGAATTTGGATGGGACCAGTGATGAAGCGGAATCCGAGTCAAAGGAATAACGTGTTGGGTTCAGTGGCGTTGTTGGTAGATGAGCCACGGACTCGGTTGCGGGGTAGGTATACTCGGTCTCCTCGTTGCAGGGGGAATCCGGGTAGTCGTGAAAGTGATCAGGCAAATCTACCATCTCGATGAGCAACATCAGTGACCGTTCGGGCAGGAGGGCCACGAACATTCGTCCGGCAAATGACAAGACAAGAGACCGCTGGTGTAATACTATTCAGGATCGGCCAGATGTTGTAGCTTGACATTTTCCACTGAGATGTATCTGTTCTCTTTGCGACCAGGAAGCGGTGGTAAGATGACTGTACGAGTTCCCTTCAAGCCAAGGACTGGAACCGGTGCACGATAAGAGGGGCCGAATTCTTTTTGTTCTCCACCTTCTCTCGAACCAGATCTCCAATCTTCGGAAGCCAGCCGGCAACCGGAATCTGCAGTGCAGCGTCTGTGGCTGAAGGTAAATGTGCGATTGCAAGTTTGTCTCGGGCTTCTTGTAAGTCCTGTAACATAGTAGAATGATTATCTACATCAAAGATGGCGGATTGCGCCGCCATGTCTAGACCATCAAGGTCAGGCACAAACATTCTTATGCCAAAGAGCATTTCGTAAGGGGTCCGCCCACCCAGAGGTCTTCTAGGGAGATTATTAAGTGCACGTTGTACCGTATACAAGTGGGCCAGCCAGTTCCTGCTAGTACCTAAGACTCTAGCTGTCAAGGATTGCTTTAAGTCACGGTTCATTCGTTCAACAATCGAATTGCCCTCAGGCCGATACGGAGACGAAAATTTCACCCGCACCCCCAGTGAACCCATTGCGTCCTTGTAAGCCTTAGAGGCGAACGCTGGACCTTGGTCAGAATGGAAGGTGCCACAGGCGAAAATTCCCACAAAGACACGCAAATCCCTTATGACATTTCGAGTGTCAGCACTTCGTTGTGGCCAAACCCAGATGAAATGTGTGCACGAATCCACTGCAACTAAGATATATTTATATGCAGTGTCTGAAGACAATGGACCGCAGTGATCCAGGTAAACACACCCAAAAGGTCTGTTAGAAATGCAGAGCGGAGTCTGTGGTGGCCGAGTAACCGTGGAAGGCTTAATCTGCTGACAAACGTCACAAGAAAGCACATAAGTACGGGTTTGTTTGTATAAACCACGCCACCAGTAACGCTGCTGCAAGATGGAAACAGTCGCAGACACTCCAGCATGAGCTGACGCCATGCCTTCGTGTGCCGCCGTTATCAAGGAAAGTCTGCGGTCCGCGTTGGGAATCAGCCGATCACCAACGTTTGGAATTCTTACATAAGGAGCCTGTTCGGGACCTAATTGATAAGAGTATTTGGAAGGAAACCCCTAGGGTAATTAGCACCTTCCTTTGTCGCAGCAATAGCTGCTAGTATATCAGTATCTATTTTAGACATGGATCTGGTAACTGCTGCGACTGAGCACGTGGCTACTGCTGATTTGGCAGCTTCGTCTGCGAAACCGTTACCGACAGCGTGTGCGCCCACACGCTGGTGGCCAGAGTGTGTACCACCTGTGTGAGAGGCAGACGTTGTTGTAGATCTGCCACTCGAACCCAAAGCATTTTATGCTTGATTGTGCTGCCTTTTGCATCTCTATAGTCATTTTGTGACCAAAAGAATAGATTGTCATTGTAAGACTGGACACAGTAGTAAGAATCGCATACAATAAGAGTGGTCACATCTGGATTAGCGAACTCAAGTGCTAGCACCAATGCGCGCAGCTCGGCCAATTGTGCAGTACTGTCTCCCAGTGCCTGAGTATGCACTACAGTTGATTTGAACTTTCCGTTCACAAAGGAACCTGCAACAATAGCACATGCTGCTGAATAAGCATGCTTGGAACCCGTGGCCGGCTGTGCCGAACCATCGGTATAGATAATACATTCGTATTCCTCAAGCGGTAGCAAAGACAGAGGAGGAGGATGAACGAATTCATACTGTAAAAACTCCTGAGTCTGAAGAGAAGAATCAAAGATAAAAGTGACATCCGGAGACGTCAAAGATGTTGCCCATTGTATCCAACGGGGGTGAAAAGCTTTAGAGTTCGGTACACTTGCTTTCGTCACTGCCTCAAGGGCAGGATAGGGTGTTACCACCAAAATGCGTTTTCCTGGGCCAGTGCGCGTTCCTTTAGAATCGCCATTTGCACTGCAGTCAAAACTTTTTCCACAGAGGAAAAGCGCATTTCTGCAGAGGTGTATAGATGTGACTTGCATGCAATTGGTACTGTGTCACCTTCATTAAAGGTCAAGTACGTGAAACCCACTGCCCCTGGAATGATTCTAATCACCAGGTTTGTGTGGTTATCACGAGTCAACAAGAATTTAGATTCAAGTAGGTCTGTCTGCAAAGACTGCAGAATGGAGGAATGCTCCGGAAGCCAGCATGACTTCGAAAAGTTAGGTTGTATCAAGGCATACAGTGGCTTGATACGCTGGGCATATTCGGGAATGTAAGTACGCCCGAAGTTCAGAAACCCCAGTAAAGACTGAAGTTTCTTCAGAGTGGTCGGAGGGCACAAAAGTGCACATTTCTCCAGGAAATGGGGGGCTAAGCCCTTACCTTCATTGTTGAGCTCATAGCCCAAAAACAACACGGTAAATTCAGCAATGTGTGATTTGGCAAAGTTAAACTTGTAATTAAAACCGCAAATTTGAGAATAATGCGGTCCACTCGGGAAAGATGCGGGAATAACTCGTCGTCTGTCAGATATATATCATCGACGTACGAACATGCATCTGGGTCTATGCCGTCTAACAAAGAGACAACACGGGCAGCGAATACGCCTGGACTGTTTGTAGCCCATAGGTAAACGCCGGAATTTGAAAATTTACCACCGGAGGTGAAAGCGCTCCATTGGCTACTCTCCGGGGCCAAGTTGTGCGTGTAGAATCCATTGGATAGGTCAAGTGTAGTTTTATATTTTTTACAAACAAGACTGTCTACTAACGCAGAACTATGTGTGTTTTGCACCGCGAAGGTCCGACAATGTGAGTTCAAATGTCGGTAATCCAAAACTAAGCGGTACGATCCGTCGGGTTTAGAAACCACGAAAAGGGGATTATTCATGGGTGATACACATGTTTCAATTACTCCCTGATATTCTAACTGAGTCAGAATCTCGGAAACGGGGCCTTTTGCTTCCCGTTTGATGGGATATTGGGGTTGTGGCAGCGACCGCAAAGGAATTTCATGGGGTGGTGAATCTTCATCCCAGCCCACGTGGTTGCGGTATAACGCTGGAGCCAGGGACACAGCCCATTCAGCTGCAAGAGCCTCCACTTTATCCTTGGGGACATGGCGAGAAAAGCTCGGAAGGATTACCTCCTCCCCTTTACGCGCAGCAAGTACGAATGGGGGCGGCCAATCCGCCTCAGCTAACAAAATGTCGTAAGAAGAGGTCAGATTCTCCCAAAAAATCCCTTTAATAACACGCTGTATGTCACCTTCAATTTGAATGACAATATTATATAGTCTGTCAGGGGGTGCCACTCTGGTATCTGCTGTCTCGACAGTAATGAATGTTTCAGTTGCTGTCGCCTCCACATGAGGACGTAGCGCCTCCCGCACTATGGTAACTTCCCGCGGCGCTGTCTAGGAGGGTCACTGCCCACGTCCAATTCAGGAGTCTCGTTCTCACCGTCTGTGGCATATCTCGCTGTTACAGCGGCAACTTTTTCTTCTGAAACTGTGGGCGAGAACGTTGAAAGTCTTCTGGTTTCCCTCTGACCTGTTGTCGAGGTTGGTCTCGTCCCTGTGGATCCTCTCGACCCCTTCCTCTATCCTGGCGATCTCCTCCACCAGCCTGCGAAGTTGTTGGTGCCTGTGAAGAACGAGGAGAACGCGAATCAGGGACTTGAAATCTCTCTGGAGATTTAATTCTCGCCCTATCACGCAAATCATATGTGCGTTCAGAAGAGACGGAAACCGGGGATGCGCCTCGCGACCCCGGCTTCTTCTGTTGCTTACCCTGTTTTTTCAACCTCCAGCTCTTTTTAGTAAAAACTGGTTTCTCATCTTTCTCAGACTGAGTTTTTGGTTGTTGTTGCGATTGTGTTTGCGATTTAGAAAAAGGCTTAACTCCCAGGCTATTGCGGCCAATTGTTTTGTAAGCCTGTGCAATAATTTTCGGTAATTCGCGCGGCTTGTCCAAATCTGGGACTAAAGCCAAAGCATTAGCTACTTGAAAGTTAACTGCATCGCCCTTGACATTCGCAAGGATCAAATCAGCTACTACGTCGAACACTCCCACCAGTCTGATCCCTAATTCCACAGCCGCTTCAGGGCCATGTTCATCCTGCACTCGTTTAATCACAGAGGGGAGAACCGTCATGGAAGGAGTGCCGAAACACTTCGCATATACTGCAGCGATTACCCTACCCCAGTTGTTGCATTCTGCCAACTCGGGGACTAAGTCTTTTGGCAAACTAATCATCAAAATCCTGTGTTTTTCCACGGGAGATGTATTTGGAAAAACTGCCTCCAGCTGGTCAAATTTTTCTGCAAGCCAATAAGGAAAATCATCCTTATTTTGCGGGCGCTTGCCCATCACTGAATTAACCATGACAGGACTTATGGTTATACCGCCTGCTCCAGCTGGATGGGCTGCAACTCCAGGCGGGACTCCCTGGATGTTGCCTGTAACATACTGTACTAAAGCTCTATGCAGTCGTATTAAAGACGAATGCAAATTACGCAGGTCAGCGAGCGTCAGCGTCATATAATGCGGATGTGGGGTATACCCGGCCAAAACAGGCCAAGTGGCCCCTTCAATTGATAAGGGGCCTAAACGAACCACCGTAACCGGTTGGGGGAGGGCGCCATCAAACCAAACACGGTGTTGCCAAGCCGTGAGCGGTACTTCAAGATTCCTATACGGTCTATAGTGATTAGGAACGGCGCTGGCCATATATTCATGGAACAAATTATCAGCCCCATCCACCGCAGGAAAAGTGATCCATGAGTAAAACACCTCAAAGTGGTAAGCTGGATCTGCTTGTACCACAAAGATCAAATCGACACCCGCGTCAGGCACTCCATACACTGTCAAGTGAGCTCGGAGCGCTGCGCGGCTATGTGCCGCAATTTGCGTAGCCATTTAAGGCTAGCAAGTTTCGACAACCTAATATGAGACAGCACAATAGTGGGTATTATTTAAGAAACCTTTTAACAACTTCAAGCTTGAAAGAACCTATAAAAACATCAATATAGGAGGTATCACCGTCACACCCGCTTCCGGAAGCGTCTGTGAAGGGAGTTGTGGACAAGCACAAATATTACTCAAGCGTCTCGCAGATAAGCAGCCCACTCGTTGGTTGCGCCATGTTGTAGGGATTCTGCACATACACAGAGCTATGCACAGGATAATAGGACCTCGGAATATAGTGGTGAGCCAACCATACCCCTTAGCTCCTAACACCCCAATCCGACTAGCTTTAGCGTCTCATTAGCAACAATGCTACCAATGATTAGACAACCCAGAACACAGTATCTCTCTCTCTCTCTCTCTCTCTCTCAGGACTCGCAGGAGCAAGAACACCCTTTCATAACTCACTCATACCTGTCCACAACGTGCGTAAGAAGAGACACTGTATAGTTTAAAATGTTTATTTCAACTACCGTGCTCTAAGATACAGTACACGTGCCAGTACTATCAGCATAATGCATAAGGATAATATAAGCAGCATAGTTACAACTCCATAGAATACAAACGGGGAAAGCATTTCATAAAGCAGTGGATATATGGCTAAATGACAATACCACCCTCCCCATGCTAGTTGCTAGTTTATTATAAAAACAGAAGACCTCTGGGCTTTGTCGAGCGAACCCCCATACCTCAATATCTAGATGTAAGGTTTACATCATCAGACAATCACAGCTCTTCTCTCTGGAAAGGTTTGTATCCAAGTGTCTCTAACCGTGAAAATCACAATATTAAAAGCACACAAATTTCTCCAGGGCAGCTGTACATAGTGTTATGTCTAAGTGCGAGGGACTGGCCAAATCAGCAGGAACAAGGGACGTTGTTTTTCGACCTTGTACATGGTGTGCAGACGTAGCCCAAAAGGGAACAGGAGAAAAGGTGAATGATAAAAAGGCAGACAGCGCTAAAATAGCCAGGCAGAAGCAGAGTCCGGAAAAAAAACTGCACAAAGTAACGTGTGCAAAAAGGCCTCATGGCAGCCAGGCCGAAGTCAACGTAGCAAGGCAGACCAGGAGGCCACAAACCACACAACAGAGGATCTGAGTGTACACAGGCTTGGGGCACAGTGACAGGCACCTATGGGAGGATCTGAGTGTACACAGGCTTGGGCACAGTGACCAGCACCTATCAGAGGATCTGAGTTTAAACAGGCTTGGGGCACAGTTACCAGCGCCTATTGGAGGATCTGAGTGTACACAGGCTTGGGGCACAGTGACCAGCGCCTATGTGAGGATCTGAGTGTGCACAGGCTTGGGGCACAGTGACAGGCACCTATGGGAGAATCTGACTGTACACAAGCTTGGGGCACAGTGACAGGCGCCTATGGGAGGATCTGAGTGTACACAGGCTTGGGGCACAGTGACCAGCGCCTATCAGAGGATCTGAGTGCACACAGCCTTGAGGCACAGTGACAGGCGCCTATCAGAGGATCTCCGTGTACACACGCTTGGGACACAGTGACCAGAGCCTATGGATGATCTGAGTGTACACAGGCTTGGGGCACAGTGACCCCAGCGCCTATGGGAGGATCTGAGTGTTCAGAGGCTTGGGGCACAGTGACCAGCGCCTATGGGAGGATCTGAGTGTACACAGGCTTGTGGCACAGTGACAGGGGCCTATCAGAGGATCTGAGTGTACACAGGCTTGGGGCACAGTGACATTCGCCTATCAGAGGATCTGAGTGTACACAGGCTTGGGGCACAGTGACCAGCGCCTATTGGAGGATCTGAGTGTACACAGGCTTGGGGCACAGTGACTAGCGCCTATGGGAGGATCTGAGTGCACACAGGCTTGGGGCACAGTGACCAGCGCCTATTGGAGGATCTGAGTGTACACAGGCTTGGGGCACAGGGACCAGCGCCTATGGGAGGATCTGAGTGTACACAGGCTTGGGGCACAGTGACAGGCGCCTATCAGAGGATCTGAGTGTACACATGCTTGGGGCACAGTGACCAGCGCCTATTAGAGTATCTGAGTGCACACAGGCTTGAGGCACAGTGACAGGTGCCTATCAGAGGATCTCAGTGTACACACGCTTGGGACACAGTGACCAGAGCCTATGGGATGATCTGAGTGTTCAGAGGCTTGGGGCACAGTGACAGGTGCCTATCAGAGGATCTGAGTGTACACAGCCTTGAGGCACAGTGACAGGCGCCTATCAGAGGATGTGAGTGTACAGAGGCTTGGGGCACAGTGACTAGCGCCTATAGGAGGATCTGAGTGCACACAGGCTTGGGGCACAGTGACCAGCGCCTATCAGAGGAGCTGAGTGTACACACGCTTGGGGTACAGTGACCAGCACCTATGGGAGGATCTGAGTGTAAACAGGCTTCGGGCACAGTGACAAGCGCCTGTGGGAGGATCTGAGTGTACACAGGCTTGGGGCACAGTGACAGGCACCTATCAGAGATTCTGAGTGTGCACACGCTTGGGACACAGTGACCAGAGCCTATGGGATGATCTGAGTGTACACAGGCTTGGGGCACAGTGACCTGATCCTATGGGAGGATCTGAGTGTACACAGGCTTGGGGCACAGTGACAGGCGCCTATCAGATGATCTGGGTGTACACAGGCTTGGGGCACAGTGACAGGCACCTATCACAGGATCTGAGTGTACACAGGTTTGGGGCACAGTGACCAGCGCCTATGGGAGTATCTGAGTGTACACAGGCTTGTGGCACAGTGACCAGCGCCTATGGGAGGTGCTGAGTGTACACAGGCTTTGGGCACAGTGACCAGCGCCTTTCAGAGGATCTGAGTGTACACAGGCTTGGGGCACAGTGACCAGTGCCTATCAGAGTAGCTGAGTGTACACAGGCTTGGGGCACAGTGACTAGCGCCTATGGGAGGATCTGAGAGTACACAGGCTTGGGGCACAGTGACAGGCGCCTATCAGAGGATCTGAGTATACACTGGCTTTGGGCACAGTGACTAGCGCCTATCAGAGGATCTGAGTGTACACAGGCTTGGGGCACAGTGACCAGCGCCTATGGGAGTATCTGAGTGTACACAGGCTTGGGGCACAGTGACAGGCACCTATCAGGGGATCTGAGTGTACTCTGGCTTGGGGCACAGTGACCAGCACCTATCAGAGGATCTGAGTTTACACAGGCTTGGGGCACAGTGACAGGCACCTATGGGAGGATCTGAGTGCACACAGGCTTGGGGCACATTGACCAGCGCCTATGGGAGGATATGAATGTGCACAGGCTTGGGGCACAGTGACAGGCGCATATTGGAGTATCTGAGTGTACACAGGCTTGGGATACAGTGACTAACGCATATGGGAGGATCTGAGTGTACACAGGCTTGGGGCACAGTGACCAGCGCCTATCAGAGGATCTGAGTGTACACAGGCTTGGATCACAGTGACTAGCACCTATGGGAGGATCTGAGTGTACACAGGCTTGGGTCACAGTGACAGGCACCTATGATAGGATCTGAGTGTACACAGCCTTGGGCACAGTGACCATGACCTATCAGAGGATTTGAGTTTAAACAGGCTTGGGGCACAGTTACCAGCGCCTATTGGAGGATCTGAGTGTACAAAGGCTTGGGGCACAGTGACCAGCGCCTGTGGGAGGATCTGGGTGTACACAGGCTTGGGGCACAGTGACAGGCACCTATGGGAGAATCTGACTGTACACAAGCTTGGGGCACATTGACAGGCGCCTATGGGAGGATCTGAGTGTACACATGCTTGGGGCACAGTGACCAGCGCATATCAGAGGATCTGAGTGCACACAGGCTTGAGGCACAGTGACAGGCGCCTATCAGAGGATCTCCGTGTACACACGCTTGGGACACAGTGACCAGAGCCTATGGGATGATCTGAGTGTACACAGGCTTGGGGCACAGTGACCCCAGCGCCTATGGGAGGATCTGAGTGTTCAGAGGCTTGGGGCACAGTGACCAGCGCCTATGGGAGGATCTGAGTGTACACAGGCTTGGGGCACAGTGACAGGCGCCTATCAGAGGATCTGAGTGTACACAGGCTTGGGGCACAGTGACCAGCGCCTATGGGAGGATCTGAGTGAACACAGGCTTGGGGCACAGTGACCAGCGCCTATTGGAGGATCTCAGTGTACACAGGCTTGGGGCACAGTGACCAGCGCCTATGGGAGGATCTGAGTGTACACAGGCTTTGGGCACAGTGGCAGGCGCCTATCAGAGGATCTGAGTGTACACAGGCTTGGGGCACAGTGACCAGCGCCTATCAGAGGATCTGAGTGTACACAAACTTGGGGCACAGTGACAGGCACCTATGGGAGAGTCTGAGTGTACACAGACTTGGGGCACAGTGACAGGCACCTATGGGAGGATCTGAGTGTACACAGGCTTGGGGCACAGTGACAGGCACCTATGGGAGGATCTAAGTGTACCAGGCTTGGGGCACAGTGACCAGTGCCTATCATAGGATCTGAGTGTACACAGGCTTGGGGCACAGTGACAGGCACCTATGGGAGGATCTGAGTGTACACAGGCTTGGGGCACAGTGACAGGTGCCTATCAGAGGATCTGAGTGTACACAGGCTTGGGGCACAGTGACAGGCACCTATGGGAGAATCTGACTGTACACAGGCTTGGGGCACAGTGACCGGCGCCTATCAGAAGATCTGAGTGTACACAGCCTTGGGGCACATTGACAGTTGCATATCAGAGGATCTGAGTGTACACAGGCTTGGGGCACAGTGACCAGCGCCTATCAGAGGATCTGAGTGTACACAGGCTTGGGGCACAGTGACAGGCACCTATGGGAGTATCTGAGTGTACACAGGCTTGGGATACAGTGACTAACGCATATGGGAGGATCTGAGTGTACACAGGCTTGGGGCACAGTGACCAGCACCTATCAGAGGATCTGAGTGTACAAAGTCTTGGGGCACAGTGACTAGCACCTATGGGAGGATCTGAGTGTACACAGGCGTGGGGCACAGTGACAGGCACCTATGGGAGGATCTGAGTGTACACAGGCTTGGGCACAGTGACCAGCACCTATCAGAGGATCTGAGTCTAAACAGGCTTGGGGCACAGTTACCAGCGCCTTTTGGAGGATCTGAGTGTACACAGGCTGGGGGCACAGTGACCAGCGTCTATGGGAGGATCTTAGTGTACACAGGCTTGGGGCACAGTGACAGGCACCTATGAGAGAATCTGACTGTACACAAGCTTGGGGCACAGTTACCAGCGCCTATGGGAGGATCTGAGTGTACACAGGCTTGGGGCACAGTGACCAGCGCCTATAAGAGGATCTAAGTGCACATAGGCTTGAGGCACAGTGACAGGTGCCTATCAGAGGATCTCAGTGTACACACGCTTGGGACACAGTGACCAGAGCCTATGGGATGATCTGAGTGTACACAGGCTTGGGGCACAGTGACCCCAGCGCCTATTGGAGGATCTGAGTGTTCAGAGGCTTGGGGCACAGTGACAGGTGCCTATCAGAGGATCTGAGTGTACACAGCCTTGAGGCACAGTGACAGGCGCCTATCAGAGGATGCGAGTGTACACAGGCTTGAAGCACAGTGACCAGCGCCTATGGGAGGATCTGAGTGCACACAGGCTTGGGGCACAGTGACCAGCGCCTATTGGACGATCTGAGTGTACACAGGCTTGGGGCACAGTGACCAGCGCCTTTCAGAGGATCTGAGTGTATACAGGCTTGGGGCACAGTGACCAGCGCCTATCAGAGGAGCTGAGTGTACACAGGCTTGGGGCACAGTGACCAGCACCTATGGGAGGATCTGAGTGTACACAGGCTTGGGGCACAGTGACAAGCGCCTGTGGGAGGATCTGAGTGTACACAGGCTTGGGGCACAGTGACAGGCGCCTATCAGAGGATCTGAGTGTGCACACGCTTGGGACACAGTGACCAGAGCCTATGGGATGATCTGAGTGTACACAGGCTTGGGGCACAGTGACCTGGTCCTATGGGAGGATCTGAGTGTACACAGGCTTGGGGCACAGTGACCGGCGCCTATCAGATGATCTGGGTGTACACAGGCTTGGGGCACAGTGACAGGCGCCTATCAGAGGATCTGAGTGTACACAGGCTTGGGGCACAGTGACCAGCGCCTATGGGAGTATCTGAGTGTACAAAGGCTTGGGGTACAGTGACCAGCGCCTATGGGAGGTTCTGAGTGTACACAGGCTTGGGGCACAGTGACCAGCGCCTTTCAGAGGATCTGAGTGTACACAGGCTTGGGGCACAGTGACCAGTGCCTATCAGAGTAGCTGAGTGTACACAGGCTTCGGGCACAGTGACCGTCACCTATGGGAAAATCTGAGTGTACACAGGCCTTGGGCACAGTGACCAGCGCCTATCAGTGGATCTATGTGTACACAGGCTTGGGGCATGGTGACCAGAGCCTATGGGAGAATCTGAGTGTACACAGGCTTGGGCACAGTGACCAGCGCCTTTCAGAGGATCTGAGTGTACACAGGCTTGGGGCACAGTGACCAGTGCCTATCAGAGTAGCTGAGTGTACACAGGCTTGGGGCACACTGACTAGCGCCTATCAGAGGATCTGAGTGTACACAGGCTTGGGAACAGTGACCAGCGCCTATGGGAGTATCTGAGTGTACACAGGCTTGGGGCACAGTGACCAGCGCCTATCAGAGGATCTGAGTGTACACAGGCTTGGGGCACAATGACAGGCGCCTATCAGAGGATCTGAGTATACACTGCTTGGGGCACAGTGACCAGCGCCTATCGGAGGATCTGAGTGTACACAGGCTTGGGGCACAGTGACAGGCACCTATGGGAGGATCTGAGTGTACACAGGCTTGGGGCACATTGACCAGTGCCTATGGGAGGATCTGAGTGAGCACAGGCTTGGAGCAGAGTGACCACCACCGATGGGAGAATCTGAGTATACACAGGCTTGGGGCGCACTGACCAGCACCTTGGGGAGGATTATTATTATTATTATTAATTATTATTAATTAGCATTTATAGAGCGCATGGCTACCCAAAGGCATCCCAGCGCTGGCGGCAATTAGGGCTGATAAGGGAAGGCTAGCAGGTACTGTTCTGGAATAGCCATGTTTTAAGACCCTTCCGGAAAGAGAGATGGGTAGTTTCATGGCGGAGATTGAGAGGGAGGGAGTTCCACAGTCCAGCTATGTTATATGAAAAGGAGCGGCCTCCACTCCGCTGCCTGTTGATTTTAGGAATACAGGCTAGATTTAAATTCTCCGAGCGAAGAGATTTCCTGGGGAGGTAGGCGGTGATCAAATGCTGATTGATTCTGGGGCCTGTGCCCATAAGGGTCTTATGAGCAGTACATAAGGCTTTAAAGGAGATTCTTTCCTTTATTGGTAGCCAGTGAAGGGCTTTCAGACTGGGGCTAGCTGACTGCCTGCTACTGCAGCCTGTCAGAAGTCGTGCTGCGCAGTTCTGGGCCACCTGGAGTTTCCTTAGGGTGGACTTTGGGGCTCCCAGATACAATGAATTACAGTAGTCCAGCCGCGAAAGAATCAGGGCCTGGACTACTATTTTCTTCGCTTCAGTGGGTAATAGGGGGAGGACTTTCCGTAGTTTCCTAAGGATGCCGTGACACGCCCCCGTCACTGCCACTGCCTGCTGGTCAAATTTAAGTGAGTCATCCAGCCACACACCGAGGCTCTTGATCTTGGACTTCGGAATTGGAGGGGCACCCAGGCACTGAGGCCATGATAGTGTGGGAGTTAGCTTGGCAGTGTTGCCCACATACATGATTTCTGTTTTTCTCCATTCAGTTTAAGGCAGGAGTGTTGCATCCAGGTGGCTACCTTTCCTAGGCAGAGCTCCAGGTCTGCAGGATCAGTCCGTGGATGATTAAGAGATATCACCAGCTGAGTATCATCCGCGTAGGTGACCACTTTGATCCCAAATGGCTGGATGACCTCCGCTAGTGGCCTCATATATACGTTAAATAACGTAGGACTTAGGGAGGATCCCTGGGGCACTCCATAATTCAGAGGAAGAGGGCTGGAAATGGATTCCTTCGAAAAGACCTGAAAAACTCTGCCATTAAGGAATGATTGAATCCAGGAGATAGCACTTCCTGCTACCCCGATTCTCCTTAGCCGTTCAATGAGAACATTGTGGTTGACCGTATCAAATGCCGCACTGAGGTCCAGGAGGACAATGGCCGCCACTCCTCCCTGATCCACTATCCTCCTAGCTTCCTCAACCACAGCCGTTAGTGCGGATTCCGTGCCATGTTGTGGGCGGAAACCCGTCTGAGATTGGTGAAGTAGTTCATGGGTTTCTAGGAAGGCTGATAGGGTAGAATTTATATGTTTTCTAAGATCTTACTAAGCAAGGGAAGGAGGGATATGGGCCGGTAGTTACTCAGTGCTTCTGGGTCCAGGCTAGGTTTTTTAAGTAGTGCTTTTACCATAGCATGCTTCCATATCGATGGCACGAGTCCATTGGTAATGGACATGTTAAGCACCTCCTGGATAGCTGGAAAAATCACACCTTTAGCCTTAAATAGGATATGTGGAGGGGCGGGGTCTAGAGGGGATCCAGATTTTATTTTGGCAAAGATTTTAACAAGAGTCTCCATATCCAAGAGAGGAAATTCCTCCAAGGTGGGAGTAGCTGCTACCACTACTCCCTGATCCTGTTGCCCAGCTACTTCCATCAAGGGAATATCTAAATCACTAGGTAGTGGGGATACAGGGAGGGTCTTATAGATAGCTTGTATTTTTCCCTGAAAGTAACTCGCCAGTTCGTTACACTGTCCCTTGGATGAATTTCTAGGCATATCATGGAGAGAGGGCTCAAGGAGGGATTTAGTGATTCTAAAGATTTCTTTGGGTGCGTTAGATGCTGCTTTAATTTTATCCTCATAGTAGGATGACTGCGCCCTTTTAATTTCCACTTGGTATTGCTTTATGGCTTCTCTGTAAGTATGTTTTGTGCTTTCGCTGAAATCTTTCCTCCAAATCCTCTCTAATTGTTTACATTTTTGTTTGAGCGATCTAAGCTGGGGTGAGTACCATGGGGAAATATTTTCTCTCACACTATGATTAATTTTTTTCCGGAATGACTTTATCCAGTGTAGATTCTAACCAGTGGTTGAGTGCCTCAGCTGCCGAGAGAGTGTCAGTCTCAAAATTAGGTTTTGTATTAAGAAGTTGTGTTGACCATGTCTCAGCGGAAAGCTTGGACCATGGTCGGATTTTCGCCGACTTATGCTCCTTAGCTTTGCAGTGAAGGGGGAATTTTAGCGAAAAAGGGATCATCAGATGATCAGTCCATGGTAACGGGATAGGAGTCTCTACTGTCAACTCCAAAATATTGGTGAACACTGGGTCCAAGGTATGACCCTTTATGTGCGTTGGTGCATTAACTTTTTGTACAAGTTGTATTGCGGCAAGATCTTGCATCAGCTCAAATGCCTCTCTTTTACTAGGGTCCTCAAAATGAAGATTTAGGTCCCCTATCAAAGTAAAGTTACTGGCTGATTTTGCTAGCGCCGCTGCCACTTCTGGGAGTGAGCTAAAGAAAGGGCCCCCTGGGCCCGGTGGCCGATAGATAAGAATTCCCGTGAAAGATAGGGTAGCTGATAGGGAGAGAGAGAAAAAAAGACTCTCACAGTTAGGTACTAGGTTAGGTTTGGTTCTACAATTGAAAATATCTTTGTAGATTATGGCAACGCCACCACCTTTTTTTCCCACTCGATCATTATGCTGGATATTATAGCCTGGGGGTAGCGCACAGACCACATCGGGGGCTGAGTCTTTGTGCATCCATGTTTCTGTTAGGAAGAGGGCATCCGGCTTCCTATCCTCAATGAGCATTTTCAGCTCTCCCGAGTGTTTAGGAAGGGACCTACAATTGAGTGAGAACATTTTGTAGGTTGTAAATACAAGGTTCTGTCTGTGATGTCCCAAACTGCTATTCAGTGTAAAAGGGCATTTTGTACAGGAAGAGTCCCCCTGACCTAGGGACATAGAATGGAGGCAATCTGTTTTGTCCAGGTCCCTAAGCTCTCTAATTTGCAAAGAGGTATACATCACTTTATGGGAGGATCATGGGACAGGGTTTCTGGCCCCTGGTCCCGGACGGGCTCGGACGGGCGCAGACGGGCTTGCCTTAGGCGCGCCTTCGGCGCGCCAGCGGCGCGCCCGCTGCGCGCGTCTGCTGCGCGTCCGTTCTCCCCCCTGCCTTTTAAAAGGTCCAGCCCGGAAGAACATCAGCCTGGCCCCGCCCCACTCCGCCTCCTGCTCCCGCGCCCCCTCCACACAAACGGAAACCGCGGTGGACCGGAGGGCGCCGGGAGTATAATGCAAGTCCCCAGTAGGTAAGTACACCGTTCAAACAGATTCCCACAAGTGACAAAAACGGGTTAAGAACAGTAATTTAAAATTAACTAAAAACAGTGAGTACTATAATAAAAAGAAAGCTGCTCGTGTGCAAGAGGATAGAGCACTAGCCAGCCACTACCTCATAGCCCGTTTGTCGCTTTGTACACAGGCTTTGGGCACAGTGACAGGCGCCTATGGGAGGATCTGAGTGTACACAGGCTTGGGGCACAGTGACAAGCACCTATGGGAGGATCTGAGTGTACACACGCTTGGGGCACAGTGACAGGCACCTATCAGAGGATCTGAGTGTACAAAGGCTTGGGGCACAGTGAGATGTGTCTATGGGAGGATCTGAGTGTACACAGGCTTGGGGCACAGTGACTAGCGCCTATCAGAGGATCTGAGTGTACACAGGCTTGGGGCACAGTGACCAGCGCCTATCAGAGGATCTGAGTGTACACTGGCTTGGGGCACAGTGACCAGCGCCTATCAGAGGATCTGAGTGTACACAGACTTGGGGCACAGTGACAGGCACCTATGGGAGGATCTAAGTGTACACAGGCTTGGGGCACAGTGACAAACGCCTATCGGAGGATCTGATTGTACACAGGCTTGGGGCACAGTGACAGGCACCTATGGGAGGATCTTAATGTACACAGGCTTGGGGCACAGTGACAAGCGCCTATCGGAGAATCTGAGTGTACACAGGCTTGGGGCACAGTGACAGGCACCTATGTGAGAATCTGAGTGTACCAAGCTTGTTGCACAATGACCAGTGCCTATCAGAGGATCTGAGTGTACACAGGCTTGAGGCACAGTGACCAGTGCCTATGGGAGGATCTGAGTGTACACAGGCTTGGGGCACAGTGACAGGTGCCTATCAGAGGATCTGAGTGTACACAGGCTTGGGGCACAGTGGCCGGCGCCTATCGGAGGATCTGAGTGTACACAGGCTTGGGGCACAGTGACAGGCACCTATGGAAGAATCTGACTGTACACAGGCTTGGGGCACAGTGACCGGCACCTATCAGAAGATCTGAGTGTACACAGCCTTGGGGCACAGTGACAGGTGCAAATCAGAGGATTTGAGTATACACAGGCTTGGGGCACAGTGACCAGCGCCTATCAGAGGATCTGAGTGTACACAGGCTTGGGACACAGTGACAGGCACCTATCAGAGTGTCTGAGTGTACACATGCTTGGGGCACAGTGACAAGCCCCTATCAGAGGATCTGAGTGTACACAGGCTTGGGGTACAGTGACAGGCGCCTATGGGAGGACCTCAGTGTACACACGCTTGAAACACAGTGACCAGAGCCTATGGGAAGATCTGAGTGTACACAGGCTTGGGGCATAGTGACCCCAGCGCCTATGGGAGGATCTGAGTGTTCAGAGGCTTGGGGCACAGTGACAGGTGCCTATCAGAGGATCTGAGTGTACACAGCCTTGAGGCACAGTGACAGGTGCCTATCAGAGAATCTGAGTGCACACAGGCTTGAGGCACAGTAACAGTCGCCTATCAGAGGACCTCAGTGTACACACGCTTGGGACACAGTTACCAGAGCCTATGGGATGATTTGAGTGCACACAGGCTTGGGGCATAGTGACCCCAGCGCCTATGGGAGGATCTGAGTGTTCAGAGGCTTGGGGCACAGTGACAGGTGCCTATCAGAGGATCTGAGTGTACACAGCCTTGAGGCACAGTGACAGGCGCCTATCAGAGGATCTGAGTGTACACAGGCTTGGGGCACAGTGACCAGCGCCTATGGGAGGATCTGAGTGTACACAGGCTTGGGGCACAGTGACCAGCGCAACATTCCGTCCATCATCCTGTGTGTTTTGCTGTTCGCCCTATGTGGGAAGGGTATGCCCAGACGTGGGTCCCGTGCTCACTACGCCACTGGAGTCAAGCTATCCTGGCTGATGACGGCTGATAGCCAGAAACCGGTCCTAGGATGCTTGATTCCGGTCCAGGGAAGACATGGCTTGGCAGTTCGGGCTGGACTGTTCCCATGAGGCACAGGGTCAAGACTGATTTGGATATAGGCCATGTCTGAACTGGGGTGGCGTGGTGAGCAAAATAACGATGGATTAAACCCAGATCTGTGACTGGGGGTGAATGTTTTGCCAATGTGCAACATTCCGTCCATCATCCTGTGTGTTTTGCTGTTCGCCCTATGTGGGAAGGGTATGCCCAGACGTGGGTCCCGTGCTCACTACGCCACTGGAGTCAAGCTATCCTGGCTGATGACGGCTGATAGCCAGAAACCGGTCCTAGGATGCTTGATTCCGGTCCAGGGAAGACATGGCTTGGCAGTTCGGGCTGGACTGTTCCCATGAGGCACAGGGTCAAGACTGATTTGCATATGGCCATGTCTGAACTGGGGTGGCGTGGTGAGCAAAATAACGATGGATTAAACCCAGATCTGTGACTGGGGGTGAATGTTTTGCCAATGTGCAACATTCCGTCCATCATCCTGTGTGTTTTGAGGATCTGAGTGTACACAGGCTTGGGGCACAGTGACCAGCGCCTTTTAGAGGATCTGAGTGTACACAGGCTTGGGGCACAGTGACCAGCGCCTATCAGAGGAGCTGAGTGTACACAGGCTTGGGGCAGAGTGACCAGCACCTATGGGAGGATCTGAGTGTACACAGGTTTGGGGCACAGTGACAGGTGCCTATAGAGGATCTGAGTGTACACAGCCTTGAGGCACATTGACAGGCGCCTATCAGAGGATCTGAGTGTACACAGGCTTGGGGCACAGTGACCAGTGCCTATTGGAGGATCTGAGTGTACACAGTCTTGGGGCACAGTGACCAGTGCCTTTCAGAGGATCTGAGTGTACACAGGCTTGGGGCACAGTGACCAGTGCCTATCAGAGGAGCTGAGTGTACACAGGCTTGGGGCACAGTGACAGGCGCCTATCAGAGGATCTGAGTGTGCACACGCTTCGGACACAGTGACCAGAGCCTATGGGATGATCTGAGTGTACACAGGCTTGGGGCACAGTCACCAAGTCCTATGGGAGGATCTGAGTGTACACAGGCTTGGGGCACAGTGACAGGCGCCTATCAGATGATCTGAGTGTACACAGGCTTGGGGCACAGTGACAGGCGCCTATCAGAGGATCTGAGTGTACACAGGCTTGGGGCACAGTGACCAGCGCCTATGGGAGTATCTGAGTGTACACAGGCTTTGGGCACAGTGACCAGTGCCTATGGGAGATCTGAGTGTACACAGGCTTGGGGCACAGTGACCAGCGCCTTTCAGAGGATCTGAGTGTACACAGGCTTGGGGCACAGTGACCAGCGCCTATCAGAGTAGCTGAGTGTACACAGGCTTGGGGCACAGTGACCAGCACCTATGGGAGGATCTGAGTGTACACAGGCTTGGGGTACAGTGACAAGCGCCTGTGGGAGGATCTGAGTGTACACAGGCTTGGGGCACAGTGACAGGCGCCTATCAGAGGATCTGAGTGTGCACACGCTTGGGACACAGTGACCAGAGCCTATGGGATGATCTGAGTGTACACAGGCTTGGGGCACAGTGAACTGGTCCTATGGGAGGATCTGAGTATACACAGGTTTGGGGCACAGTGACCGGCACCTATCAGATGATGTGGGTGTACACAGGCTTGGGGCACAGTGACAGGCGCCTATCAGAGGATCTGAGTGTACACAGGCTTGGGGCACAGAGACCAGCGCCTATGGGAGTATCTGTGTGTACACAGGCTTGGGGCACAGTTACCAGCGCCTATGGGAGGTTCTGAGTGTACACAGGCTTGGGGGACAGTGACCAGCGCCTTTCAGAGAATCTGAGTGTACACAGGCTTGGGGCACAGTGACCAGTGCCTATCAGAGTAGCTGATTGTACACAGGCTTGGGGCACAGTGACTAGCGCCTTTGGGAGGATTTGAGAGTACACAGGCTTGGGGCACAGTGACAGGCACCTATCAAAGGATCTGAGTATACACTGGCTTTGGGAACAGTGACCATCGCCTATCAGAGGATCTGAGTGTACACAGGCTTGGGGCACAGTGACCAGCGCCTATGGGAGTATCTGAGTGTACACAGGGTTGGGGCACAGTGACAGGCGCCTATCAGGGGATCTGAGTGTACACTGGCTTGGGGCACAGTGACCAGCGCCTATCAGTGGATCTGAGTGTACACAGGCTTGGGGCACAGTGACCAGCACCTTGGGGAGGATCTGAGTGTACACAGGCTTTGGGCACAGTGACAGGCGCCTATGGGAGGATCTGAGTGTACACAGGCTTGGGGCACAGTGTCAAGCACCTATGGGAGGATCTGAGTGTACACAGGCTTGGGGCACAGTGACAGGCACCTATCAGAGGATCTGAGTGTACAAAGGCTTGGGGCACAGTGAGAGGTGCCTATGGGAGGATCTGAGTGTACACAGGCTTGGGGCACAGTGACTAGCGCCTATCAGAGGATCTGAGTGTACACAGGCTTGGGCACAATGACCAGCGCCTATCAGAGGATCTGAGTGTACACTGGCTTGGGGCACAGTGACCAGCGCCTATCAGAGGATCTGAGTGTACACAGACTTGGGGCACAGTGACAGGCACCTATGGGAGGATCTAAGTGTACACAGGCTTGGGGCACAGTGACAAACGCCTATCGGAGGATCTGATTGTACACAGGCTTGGGGCACAGTGACAGGCACCTATGGGAGGATCTTAGTGTACACAGGCTTGGGGCACAGTGACAAACGCCTATCGGAGGATCTGATTGTACACAGGCTTGGGGCACAGTGACAGGCACCTATGGGAGGATCTGATTGTACACAGACTTGGGGCACAGTGACAAGCGCCTATGGGAGGATCTGAGTGTACACAGGCTTGGGGCACAGTGACAGGTGCCTATCAGAGGATCTGAGTGTACACAGGCTTGGGGCACAGTGACCAGCGCCTATCGGAGGATCTGAGTGCACACAGACTTGGGGCACAGTGACAGGCACCTATGGGAGAATCTGAGTGTACCAGGCTTGGGGCACACTGACCAGTGCCTATCATAGGATCTGAGTGTACACAGACTTGGGGCACAGTGACAGGCACCTATGGGAGGATCTGAGTGTACACAGGCTTGGGGCACAGTGAAAGGCGCCTATGGGAGGATCTAAGTGTACCAGGCTTGGGGCACAGTGACCAGTGCCTATCATAGGATCTGAGTGTACACAGGCTTGGGGCACAGTGACAGGCACCTATGGGAGGATCTGAGTGTATACAGGCTTGGGGCACAGTGACAGGTGCCTATCAGAGGATCTGAGTGTACACAGGCTTGGGGCACAGTGACAGGCACCTATGGGAGAATCTGACTGTACACAGGCTTGGGGCACAGTGACCGGCACCTATCAGAAGATCTGAGTGTACACAGCCTTGGGGCACAGTGACAGGCACAAATCGGAGCATTTGAGTGTACACAGGCTTGGGGCACAGTGACCAGCGCCTATCAGAGGATCTGAGTGTACACAGGCTTGGGGCACAGTGACAGGCACCTATCAGAGTATCTGAGTGTACACATGCTTGGGGCACAGTGACAAGCGCCTATCAGAGGATCTGAGTGTACACAGGCTTGGGGCACAGTGAGAGGCGCCTATGGGAGGACCTCAGTGTACACACGCTTGGGACACAGTGACCAGAGCCTATGGGATGATCTGAGTGTACACAGGCTTGGGGCATAGTGACCCCAGCGCCTATGGGAGGATCTGAGTGTTCAGAGGCTTGGGGCACAGTGACAGGTGCCTATCAGAGGATCTGAGTGTACACAGCCTTGAGGCACAGTGACAGGCGCCTATCAGAGGATCTGAGTGCACACAGGCTTGAGGCACAGTGACAGGCGCCTATCAGAGGACCTCAGAGTACACACGCTTGGGACACAGTGACCAGAGCTTATGGGATGATCTGAGTGTACACAGGCTTGGGGCATAGTGACCCCAGCGCCTATGGGAGGATCTGAGTGTTCAGAGGCTTGGGGCACAGTGACAGGTGCCTATCAGAGGATCTGAGTGTACACAGCCTTGAGGCACAGTGACAGGCGCCTATCAGAGGATCTAAGTGTACAAAGGCTTGGGGCACAGTGACCAGCGCCTATCAGTGGATCTGAGTGTACACAGGCTTGGGGCACAGTGATCAGCGCCTTTTAGAGTATCTGAGTATACACAGGCTTGGGGCACAGTGACCAGCGCCTATCAGAGGAGCTGAGTGTACACAGGCTTGGGGCAGAGTGACTAGCACCTATGGGAGGATCTGAGTGTACACAGGCTTGGGGCACAGTGATAGTTGCCTATCAGAGTATCTGAGTGTACACAGCCTTGAGGCACATTGACAGGCGCCTATCAGAGGATCTGAGTGTACACAGGCTTGGGGCACAGGGACCAGTGCCTATTGGAGGATCTGAGTGAACACAGGCAAGGGGCACAGTGACCAGTGCCTTTCAGAGGATCTGAGTGTACACAGGCTTGGGGCACAGTGACCAGCGCCTATCAGAGGAGCTTTATTTTATTTTATTTATTTTTTATAAGTTTTATATAGCGCTAGCTAGACCCTTAGGTATCAGAGCGCTTTACATACACACTGTAAAAAACCAAAGGAAATTGCATTACTTAGTAGGAAGGCAGTAAGGAAGAAAAACAGAGATAAAAAATACAACATGAAAAAAGATAAACAGTGCAGCAGAGGGAGAGAAAACAAACGAAGGTGGTTAACACAGTCCGGTCACCACTATCCTTGAGTGTTGAGAGAGAGAGGAGTCAACTCGGATATTGAAGTCTAGGTTAGTTGACGTTGGTCAGGAAAGTATTTGTTAAGGAGATGGAGTTTCAGGTCCCTTTTGAAACAGGAGAAGGAGGGGTTGCATCTGAGGACTCTAGGGAGAGCGTTCCATATCCTGGGAGCGTTGCCAGAAAACGATCGGTATTGGGTGGTTTTCTTTTTCAGTTTCGGAGGGATAAGAAGGAGTGAGTTAGAACTTCTCAGCGTTCTGGATTGACCTGCTCTTACCAGTTTGTTGTTCAGGTAGTTGGGGGCCGGAGAGTGAAGGGTTTTGTGTGTGATGCAGGCCAGCTTGTAAATACACCTCCCTTCCATGGGAAGCCAGTTGAGGGAGTTGAGAGCTGGAGTGATGTGTTCAAATCTTTTCACTCCAGATATGAGTCGAGCGGCCATGTTCAGCACTGCCCTTAGTGGGGCTAGGTGAGCTTTTGGAGTCCCTGTTAGGATGGCGTTCCCGTAGTCGATTTTAGAGAGAACTAGGGATTGAACTACTGTCTTGAGGTCATCCTGGGGAAGAAAAGGTTTCAATTTCTTGAGGTGTTTTAGTGAGAAAAGAGCACCTTTTGCAGAGTTTTTGATGTGGGCCTCCATTGATAAGTTCTTGTCAAGGGTGATGCCTAGAGACTTAACTGAGTCGGATAGGACGAGGGGGCAGTTTAGGGCAACCAGATTCTTGAGCCACTCTTGGATTGGTCGATGGTTGCTTTTTGGAGAGAATAGGATTAGTTCCGTTTTATCTGGGTTGAGCTTTAAGTGGTTAGCGTTGAACCAAGTTTGGATCTCGGTTAGAGTGACATTGAGGTGTCGGATGTCACTGGGAGACTTGATTTTGAAATAGATTTGGGTGTCATCAGCGTAGAGGTGGTAGTTCACTCCCGCTTTTTTCAAGATGATTGTGAGGGGCTCCATGAAGAGATTGAAGAGGGACGGGGAGAGGATCGAGCCTTGCGGGACCCCAAGTGTGACTTTTGTTGGCTTCGAGAGACAGAAGTTGATTTTAATTTGTTGCGAGCGGTGTTGAAGGAAGGAGGTGAACCATTTTAGTACTGTGCCATTAATGCCGGAGCGCTTCAACAAGGTCTCCAGAAGAGCTGGATGATTTACAGTGTCGAATGCCGCAGATAGGTCAATAAGGATGAGAAGGTAGGCATCACCTTCATCTAAAGCCTTGTAAATATCGTCAGAGATGTTGAGCATAGCTGTTTCAGTGCTACAGCCTTTCCTGAATCCTGATTGAAAGGTGTCGAGGAGGTTGAACTCATCAATGTGTTTGTTGAGTTGGTGGAGAACGCATTTCTCCAATGTTTTCGCAAGGAACGGGAGGTTGGAGATAGGTCTGAGGTTGTTAAGATCATTAGGGTCGGCCCCTGGTTTCTTGAGAATGGGTGTGATTTGTCCTAGTTGAAGGGAGTCTGGGACACAGCCTGAGATGAGAGAGGCGTTGATGATTTTTGTCCAGAAAGGGGAAATGGTGTGGTTGAGTTCTTTTATAATTGTGGATGGGAGGGGTCCATAGTGTGGGAGGAAGGTTTTAGGGTAGAAATTATACTGAAGACCTCGTTTTCCGACATTAGCTCAAAGTCGGACCAATGCGCATTGTTTTTTAGCTGGAAGCAGACCTGATTGTCCTTGGTAAGAACTCTTTCTGATTGGTCAAGGGTGGTTAAAGGGGGGCAGGTTAAGAGGGAAGGAGGGTTTGCGGTTTGGAGGAAGGATTGATCAATTTTTGAGACTTTATTAGAGAAGAAGGTGGCAATTTCTTCACATCGCTCTTTGGTGGCTTTGATTTCGTTAGAGGGAGTGCAGTTTGTTTGGCTTTTGACAATGTTGAAGAGTTCTCTCGGTTTGTTTTTCACTAGATCTAGTTGGTTGCGGAAGAAAGACGCCTTTTCACTGAAAATGTGTTTTTTGTATGCTTGCCGAGCAGATCTAAGTTGCGCTAGGTGCAAGGTCGAGGGGTTTAGTCTCCAAGACCTTTCCGTTTGTCTGAGTTGACGCCTTTCGTTATTCAGATCCACATTGAACCAGGGTTTAGATTTGGTTCGCCTCATTTGTTTGAGTTTGAGTGGAGCTACTTGGTCTAAAACCTCTGTCATTTTTGAGTTAAAGTGTGTAGTGAGGTCATCGGCCGTCCATGATGAGTGTTGGAGTTGTAGATGGGCATGAATCCTGGATTCAAGTTCGGGTAAAGGGACTTCTTTGATGTTTGTGGTCCAGTGCTTAGGTTTGTCATCACGAATAGGTTGGTGTCTGACAAGTGCATCAATCTTGAACAGAATGAGGTGGTGGTCTGACCAGTCAATGGGAGAAATCGCTCTCAGGGAGACCAGTTCATTGTTGGTAATGATCGCATCCAGTGTTGCACCTTTGATGTGAGTTGGTTCATTGCAGAGTTGTTTGAGATTGTATAATTCAAGTAGGTTGGATAGGTTCTGGACAGTGGAGTCTTCTGGGTCATTCCAGTGGATGTTGAGGTCACCCAGGAACACGTCTTTTGTGTCTGTCATGGAGAAACGTGTTATTAGGTCTGTTAGTTCTTCGGGGAAAAGGGTACGCTCTCCAGGAGGATGGTAGATTGTGTGGAATTTGATGGGAGAGGTGCCCTTGGCAGTGAGTTCGACACCCAGGTATTCAAACGATAGGTATTCTGCAGGTTTAAGTTTGGTAATCTGTATTCCAGCTTTGTGAATGATGGCTAGTCCCCCCCCAGTTTTGATTGGCCTGTCTTGTCTGATGATGTTGTACCCTGAGGGTGTGAGAATGTCAAGAATGGGGGTGGAGTGGACATTGAGCCAGGATTCTGTGAGGAAAGCGATGTCAATTTCTTCAGCAAGTAGAGCTTCAGCAATGTCTGTGGCGTGTTGAACTGCTGATCTGCAGTTTAGGAGCATGCAAGAGAGAGGGCGGGGAGCCACGCTGATAGGGGGAGTTAGGTGGATAGAGGAGTATTGAGCAGGAGGTCTGGGCGAGTGGACAGTTTTTGGGATTCTGTTAGTGCCAATAATAACAGGTATGGGGAGAGGGGCTGAGTTCAGGCTCATAGTGAGGTAAGAGTCGTTGATCTCATCAGGTTTCGGTACCGAAAAGGTTGTCGATCCCGGTTGGGTCGAAGTGCCTGACTCGTTGACGGACTGGAGGGGCGAGGGTGCTCTGAGGGGCCATGGGAGGGGTATTGAGGGGGTAGGAGCAAATCTACCCGGGGAGAGGGAGCATGGTGGCTTGGTCCTGTTGAGAATGTCTTGCTGTAAGAATAGGAAATCGGCCGCAAGGGAGTTAATTTTTTACTCCATTCTGTTCAGTTGCTGTGTTATTGAGCTGAAAAAGTTTAAGGTTTTTGCCAGGGGTCGAGAATGACTTGGGTCTATGGAGGGAGAGTGAACAGGGGTCAGGGATTGGACGGAATCTGTGGGATTAGGAGAGGGGAGAGGTTGGATGCGGGGAGCCGGATTAGTAATGCTCCCATTCAAGGAGTGCAGAGGAGGAGTAGAGGGTCTACTGTCCAAGTGAGGAGGGAGAGAAATTCTAGGTAGGAAGTCAGAGTTCTGGGGAATGTCAATGAGATTAACGGTGGAGGCAGGTTGTGTATGTGGGTGTGCGACGACGGACGGGGAGTGGGCAGTGATAGTAGGGGGGAAAGTATCTGCCGGATAGGTGAAGACGTTGGATATGGGGAAGTCACGGGGTTGTCAGTGAGGTAAGCGGTGGAGACAGGTTGTGCCTGTGGATGTGGGACATCGGAAGGGAGTGTGCAGTGGTGGTAGGGGGAGAGTGACCGTTGGATTGGAGATGACGTTGGACAAGGGGGAAGTAAGGGTCGGGGAAAAGGGTCTGTGTTGGAGGAAGGGGTAGTTTGAGAGGGAGGGTTCAGATTATCAGGGGTCGAGAGGGAGTGCCTGTGGGGATTTCAGTCGTGGGAGGGTTGAGGATAAAGTCCGAGCTGACCAGATCGAGATCGGCCTTGTGGTGTTTGTTAATTGTGATTTTGTTGTTCCTGGTGTGATCAGTTGATGTAATAATGGTGGGTGTTTGGCGGCGTAGAGTAATGATGGGGGTAGTGTGATTGTAGTGAGTGATGGTGGATTTCCAAGAGTTGAAGAGAGCTGAGTGTACACAGGCTTGGGGCACAGTGACAGGCACCTGTGGGAGGATTTGAGTGTACACACGCTTGGGGCACAGTGACAGGCACCTATCAGAGGATTTGAGTGTGCACACGCTTCGGACTCAGTGACCAGAGCCTATGGGATGATCTGAGTGTACACAGGCTTGGGGCACAGTGACCAGGTCCTAGGGGAGGATCTGAGTGTACACAGGCTTGGGGCACAGTGACAGGCGCCTATCAGATGATCTGAGTGTACACAGGCTTGGGGCAAAGTGACAGGCGCCTATCAGAGGATCTGAGTGTACACAGGCTTGGGGCACAGTGACCAGCGCCTATGGGAGGATCTGAGTGTACACAGGCTTGGGCACAGTGACAGGCACCTGTGGGAGGATTTGAGTGTACACACGCTTGGGGCACAGTGACAGGCGCCTATCAGAGGATTTGAGTGTGCACACGCTTCGGACTCAGTGACCAGAGCCTATGGGATGATCTGAGTGTACACAGGCTTGGGGCACAGTGACCAGGTCCTATGGGAGGATCTGAGTGTACACAGGCTTGGGGCACAGTGACAGGCGCCTATCAGATGATCTGAGTGTACACAGGCTTGGGGCAAAGTGACAGGCGCCTATCAGAGGATCTGAGTGTACACAGGCTTGGGGCACAGTGACCAGCGCCTATGGGAGTATCTGAGTGTACACAGGCTTTGGGCACAGTGACCAGCGCCTATGGGAGGATCTGAGTGTACACAGGCTTGGGCACAGTGACAGGCACCTGTGGGAGGATTTGAGTGTACACACGCTTGGGGCACAGTGACAGGCGCCTATCAGAGGATTTGAGTGTGCACACGCTTCGGACTCAGTGACCAGAGCCTATGGGATGATCTGAGTGTACACAGGCTTGGGGCACAGTGACCAGGTCCTATGGGAGGATCTGAGTGTACACAGGCTTGGGGCACAGTGACAGGCGCCTATCAGATGATCTGAGTGTACACAGGCTTGGGGCAAAGTGACAGGCGCCTATCAGAGGATCTGAGTGTACACAGGCTTGGGGCACAGTGACCAGCGCCTATGGGAGTATCTGAGTGTACACAGGCTTTGGGCACAGTGACCAGCGCCTATGGGAGATCTGAGTGTACACAGGCTTGGGGCACAGTGACCAGCGCCTTTCAGAGGATCTGAGTGTGCACAGGCTTGGGGCACAGTGACCAGCGCCTATCAGAGTAGCTGAGTGTACACAGGCTTGGGGCACAGTGACAGGCGCCTATCAGAGGATCTGAGTATACACTGGCTTGGGGCACAGTGACTAGCGCCTATCAGAGGATCTGAGTTTACACAGGCTTGGGCACAGTGACCAGCGCCTATGGGAGGATCTGAATGTACACAGGCTTGGGGCACAGTGACAGGCGCCTATCAGAGGATCTGAGTGTACACTGGCTTTGGGCACAGTGACCAGCGCCTATCAGAGGATCTGAGTGTACACAGGCTTGGGGCACAGTGACAGGTGCCTATCGAAGGATCTGAGTGTACACAGGCTTGGGGCACAGTGACCAGCGCCTATCAGAGGATCTGAGTGTACACAGGCTTGGGGCACAGTGACAGGCACCTGTGGGAGGATCTGAGTGCACACAGGTTTGGGGCACATTGACCAGCGCCTATCAGAGGATCTGAGTGTACACAGGCTTGGGGCACAGTGACAGGTGCCTATCGAAGGATCTGAGTGTACACAGGCTTGGGGCACAGTGACCAGCGCCTATCAGAGGATCTGAGTGTACACAGGCTTGGGGCACAGTGACAGGCACCTGTGGGAGGATCTGAGTGCACACAGGTTTGGGGCACATGGACCAGCGCCTATGGGAGGATCTGAGTGTGCACAGGCTTGCGGCAGAGTGACCACCACCGATGGGAGAATCTGAGTGTACACAGGCTTGGGCCACAGTGACAGGCACCTCTGGGAGTATCTGAGTGTACACAGGCTGTGGGCACAGTGACAGGCACCTTTGGGAGGATCTGAGTGTTCACAGGCTTGAGGCATAGTGACAAGTGCCTATCGGAGGATCTGAGGGTACACAGGCTTGGGGCACAGTGACCAGCGCCTATCAGAAGATCTGAGTGTACACATGCTTGGGGCACAGTGACAAGCGCCTATCAGAGGATCTGAGTGTACACAGGCTTGGGGCACAGTGACAGGCACCTATGGGAGTATCTGAGTGTACACAGGCTTGGGATACAGTGACTAATGCCTATGGGAGGATCTGAGTTTACACACGCTTTGTGCACAGTGACCAGCGCCTATCAGAGGATTTGAGTGTACACAGGCTTGAGGCACAGTGAGCAGCACCTATGGGAGGATCTGAGTGTACACAGGCTTGGGGCAGAGTGACAGGCACCTATGGGAGGATCTGAGTGTACAAAGGCTTGGGCACAGTGACCAGCACCTATCAGAGGATCTGAGTCTAAACAGGCCTGGGGCACTGTTACCAGCGCCTATGGGAGGATCTGAGTGTACACAGGCTTGGGGCACAGTTACAGGCACCTATGGGAGAATCTGACTGAACACAAGCTTGGGGCACAGTGACAGGCGCCTATGGGAGGATCTGAGAGTACACAGGCTTGGGGCACATTGACAGGCGCCTATCAGAGGATCTGAGTGTACACAGGCTAGGGGCACAGTGACAGGCGCCTATCAGAGGATCTGAGTGTACACAGGCTTGGGGCACAGTGACCAGCGCCTATGGGAGGATCTGAGTGTACACAGGCTTGGGGCACAGTGACCAGCGCCTATGGGAGGATCTGAGTGTACACAGGCTTGGGGCACAGTGACCAGCGCCTTTCAGAGGATCTGTGTACACAGGCTTGGGGCACAGTGACCAGCGCCTATCAGAGGAGCTGAGTGTACACAGGCTTGGGGCACAGTGACCAGCGCCTATGGGAGGATCTGAGTGTACACAGTCTTGGGGCACAGTGACAGGCACCTGTGGGAGGATTTGAGTGTACACACGCTTGGGGCACAGTGACAGGCGCCTATCAGAGGATATGAGTGTACACATGCTTGGGACACAGTGACCAGAGCCTATGGGATGAATTGAGTGTACACAGGCTCAGGGCACAGTGACCAGCTCCTATGGGAGGATCTGAGTGTACACAGGCTTGGGGCACAGTGACAGGCGCCTATCAGAGGATCTGAGTGTACACAGGCTTGGAGCACAGTGACCAGCGCCTATGGGAGGATCTGAGTGTACACAGGCTTGGGGCACAGTGACCAGCGCCTATGGGAGGATCTGAGTGTACACAGGCTTGGGGCACAGTGACCAGCGCCTTTCAGAGGATCTGAGTGTACACAAGCTTGGGGCACAGTGACCAGCACCTATCAGAGGAGCTGAGTGTACACAGGCTTGGGGCACAGTGACCAGCGCCTATGGGAGGATCTGAGTGTACAGAGGCTTGGGGCACAGTGGCAGGCACCTATGGGAGGATCTGAGTGTACACAGGCTTGGGGCACAGTGACCAGCACCTATCGAAGGATCTGAGTGTACACAGGCTTGGGGCACAGTGACAGGCGCCTATCAGAGGATCTGAGTGTACACAGGCTTGGGGCACAGTGACAGGCACCTATGGGAAAATCTGAGTGTACACAGGCTTGGGGCACAATGACAAGTGCCTATGGGAGGATATGAGTGTACACAGGCTTGGGGTGCAAGAAGTAGATCCTCGCAAACACTGTCTAGCCCTCCGTCCAGGTCATATGCTCATTCTCTTTCTTCAGCACATGCTGTCTCGAAGCAATCTATGGACCAACCACAGCCACATCTGGTCCTCTCACCACAGCACCTGCCACCATCTCAGGGGACCACAGACCACTCTAGGTCATAACTGCATTCTTAGGAGTCCAATCCTTCCTGCTTACAGAGGGATTCAACCTGCTTGGATCAATATCCGTGATACAACCGTTCATGGCTGGATGTCTTGTGCCAAACTCAAGCACAGAAGCCACTCAGAGATGAGCAGGTGGTAGACATGTGTAGGGTCTTCCCCAGCCCTGGAGCATGCAGTCAAACACTTCTTTATTCCCCGGCACACACTCACGCACTTGCGCATTATCTCATACACCACATTAACCACACCCTAACATCTCCCCGCAAATGACGAAACTCCTGTTCAGAGTCCACTCCAGAACCACAACAGTCCTACAGCTTATAACATCAATATTCTACTTCTCCCTGTTAGACTTGGCTTTTTTCAGCAGGTTCACCCTCAGACTTTTTGCTTTTTAGCCTTCTGTGTTTGACCCTGCTTTTGTTGGTTTTAGGACTTTGGGTACCACTTCCGTTCAGTGCTAAAGTGCATATGCTCTCCATATAAATTGTGTTTATGTATTGATGTTTCCATGATTGGCTTATTTGACTTACTACTAAGTCCCTAGTGTAGTGCACTGTGTGTGCCCAGGGTTTGTAAATCAAATGCTGCTAGTGAGCCTGCAGCTCTGATTGTGCCAGCCACACAAGTAGCTTTTCAAAGGTGCCTCAGACCCGCCACTGCAGTGTCTGCACGTAGTTTGTACTGCCATGTCGACCAGGCAAGTGCACCTTCTTGCCAGGCCCTAATCTTCCCTTTTCTTACATGTAAGACACCCCTCAGGTAGGCCCAAGATACCCCCATCGGCAGCGTGCAGTGTATGTGAAAGGTAGGACATGTACTGGTGTGCGTTGCATATCCTAATAGTGAAATACTGTGTTTTTCATTTTCCCTGTTGAAAGACTATCACTCCCATAGCTTTACCTGGGGGCTGCTTGGTAACACTTTACCAAGGTAGCTTGCCAGTGTGAGCTGATAGAGAAATGAAGATTAGTATGCCTGAACTCAGGATTTAAAATTACATCTTTTAGTAAAGATGATTTTTATATTGTGTGTTTCAAAATACCACTTTCAGAAAGTGGGTATTTTCTTGTCTAACCATCCTGTGTGCCTCTGCCTTTTGTGTATTCCCTGTCTGGGTTTGGAGTGACAGGAGCAGGGGATGTGCATTCACTCTAGACAGACACAGGGGGGGGGGTATTGAGGTGTGTTCTGCCTTTCCTGGGTGACTCCTCACCAGGCTGAATAGACCTGGCTGCATTAGGAGTAGTGAGAGGAGTTGTCACTTGCACCTGATTGGACTGTGGTTGCCTTTCACGAAGCTGTCTCCACCTACTGTGGTGAACCTGGCCTGAGCCAGGCTGAACTGGTTTATGTGTGCCAGAAGAACTTTGTTTATACCAACTTCAAAGGAAAATGTGGTATAAATATTGGGGCCCTGACCAGGAAGAAGTTGTGAGGAGAGACTACCACTTTGATGTGCGTTTTGATGTTGGCCTGCAGTGGTTGCTTCTTTTGTCTCAGGCAGGGAAAGGACTGGATTGTACTTTCATCATCCTGCTGTTAGCATTTTCTCCAAGGGCTTGAAGTAGAGCTTGTCTCCTTTTGGAAGTCTCAGGGAAATCAAAGACTTAAAGGGAACTCTTTTATATCAAGAAACCTGCCAAGAAGAAGAGCTGGAGAAGCTGTGAGGAGAGACCACCACTTTGCTGTGCGCTTTTCTGGGTTGGCCTGCAGGTGCTGCTTCTGTTTTGGGAAGGCAAAGGACTGGACTGTTCTTTCTGCATTCTAAGTATCTCCAAGGGCTTGATGTAGAGCTTGCCTCCTGTTGGAAGTCTTAGGGAAATCAAAGACTTCAACATCTTCTGGGTACCGGCTTCTGAAACTGGATGTTTTAGCTGCCACAGAGGAAAAAGGTAACCTGACACTGTCAATGACGCCGCTGCCAGATCCGTGACCTGAAGGCATCTCACAGTGCACTGCTGCACTTCGCACGGCAACCCTGGTCTCACCGACAACGCCGCCCGCCACCACCACCGGAGCCGCTGCTTGCACTGTGACCTGTGGGCACTGCACTCCACACCCCCTCACTTCACATGGCTGCCTTGGTATCCCTGATGATGCTGCGACGCCCTCACTGATGCCGCTGCCTGCACCGTGACCTGTGGACACCGCTCATGGAGGACACGGAGCACTGTCCCGCTTAACGCTGCAGCCCTGGTCTCACCGACAACGACGCTCCAAGCTGACATCGACGCCGCTGCTTGCACCGTTGTTTGGGGGCACCGCTCGTACGTTACACTATGCACCGCCTCATGGCACACCACAGCCTTGGCCCACCGACGCCAGCGCCATCGACTCCAGTTCGTCAACCAATTCCACTGCCTGCACTGCGACCTGAGGGCACTGCACTACGCACTGCTCCGCTTCACACTGAAGCGCCGATGCCTGTCAACGCCGGCACTCCTGACTTCAAACTCAAGGAGTTCAACCTGCAACACGTGTGATTTCAAGGGCCCGATCACTCCTGCACCGACTTCCGGAACCAACCCCTGACATGGATGCTCCTCCGGAGCTCATCGCAAGGTCCGACACCCTGCATCTCCAAAGGTACTGTTTTATGTGTCTCTCCGACACCATAGTTGGCCCGCGATGCCGCGACCGGCAGGAACTGTTGGATTTCTTTGTTCACAACGCCGTGATAGCCCCTGACAGAGCTATTGACTTCAAGGAACTGTATATAAAGTCCATTTTTGCTTTACTGGTATTGTGGATTACTGTATGTTGGATTTTAATCGTTTTTGTCTTGTTCTACACAGATAAATATTGGATATTTTTCTAAAACTGGTGTGTTCTTTTGTAGTGTTTTCACTGTATTACTGTTTGTTATATGGAAATGTTTTACACACTGCCTCAGAGATAATAAGCCTAACTGCTCGTGCCAAGCTACCAAGGGGGTGAGGAGGGGTTATTTTAGGTTTAATCCCCTTATTCTGACTAGAGTGGCGGATTCTGCCTGCCTTAGGTGCATACCCTAGCCAACCAGAAAACCCATTTCTAACACTCCCACTTTGTTAAATAAAAAGTGGTGAACATTCACAAAAATCACACTTCTTCAGTCGGCGAGGTGTTCACACTTGTCGGCCAGACCGGGTGATCCGAGATCAGTGACATCCACGCTGATCGATGACATAGGCTCAGATTCTTGAGCCGGATCTGCTGGCAGAGCTGCTTCATGCATAGTTTCATGACTCGACAAGTGTCATGGTAGGTGTTTGAAATTTGATGTGTCTGAATGATAGATTGTCTAGGACAATGTGCTGTTATCATATGTCCCTTGCAAGCCCCTGCCTGTAGAGGATCAGTGGTAAAAGGAGTGTCCATTTTCCAAATTTGTTTCTGTTTAACCAGAATCCAATCTCTTTGGTCAAAGACTGTCTCCTGGGTATGAAGGCACTGATCGGCTTATTTTTTCATTTTCTTTTTCCGATTCGGGTCAGTCTCTCGAATTTGGTCAGTCTTCACTAATCCATCCGAGATCCATGGAGGTAGTTTTGTTCTGATGGCTCGGCCAAATAGCAAGGCGGCTGGACTCTCACCAGCTGTGGAGTGAGGAGTGGCTCCATAGGCCCAGAGGGCCTGGCACAGGGCTACGTTAAGACCAGTTCCTTCACTGGATGCTCATTGGATGACTCTCTTGAGGGTGCCCAAGAATCGTTCAAATACACCATTGGCCTGGGGACAGAGAGGTGTATTTTTTTGGTGTTTGACATTGATTTGGACAAGAAACATTTTGAACTTTTGCTATGAAAGGTTGGGCAATTGTCATGTCATGCTTGAGGATTTTGAATGCCCCAAGTTGTAAAGTTGGGTTGTAAAGAAGTCATCAAGCCATCTATGACCTTGTTATGTGTTGTTGAAGATAGGTCTTCCACCAAAGGAAAGTGAAAATATTCATCAATGACTACCATGAGATGGTGTCCATTTCCTACAGGCCCAAAAAGAAGTCAACTTAAACTCTCTCCCAGGCATGGGCAGGAAGGTCAGACATTGTCGCTAGGTGTTGCAACACTATCACATGGCTAGGTTAAGCCTGGGAAGAAACACTGCGAATTTTACATGTACACATTTCCTACGTTGCCTTCTCTTCGACATGATTACTTTTGACACACGCTTGCGTGATAGTGCAGGATTAGTTTCTCTGAAACTACATTGATTGCAAAACCACTTTGTAAATACACTATCACAACACATGTTGTTGAGAAGAGCACTTTGCTGTTGTTACGAGGTCACAGTTGTGTCAGAGTCTCAGCTCAGCAGGTTCCTGATTTTCCCACAGCGAGGGGGGATGTCCAACTTGTGACCAAGACAGGGACCTACATTCCTTGCCTTTGGGTAATGGGGAGGGGAGGGTTAGATCGTCCAATAGGGGATTGTTGGCAGTACACCTACCGTAGGGAACTAGGGGGGCGTATTTACAAGCCCCTTGCGCTGCTGGTACATCACTTTTAATATGGGAATAAGTGGCACACGGGCAGTGCAAGGGACTTGTAAATAAGCCCCTACGTTAGGCAGAGCATAGTAGGAGTATACTATATCCCGTACTTATATGGCAGCATATATACACTGTTTTAGCACAATGGTGGAATTATTCATTCTTCTCACAGTCCTTATATTACTAATCACTTTTATCTAATTCTGTCTATTGATTATTGCAACACATAGATTTTATACAAGACTCAATATTGAAAACCATCCTTTGTGTATTTCTTGTATATCTCACAGAGTGAGCGCAAGTGACTGAGCAAAAAGGTTCTAGATCTGTTACCACAACTCCTGGGAAGATCAGTGTTGTTATGTTCTGAGGTTGCCTAAACCATTTGTTACATTACTAGGTTTAGCGGTACTTATGCTGGCACTGTGAGCTAGCTGGTGTGTAGGCCAGCATATCCTGAGGGAGGTGCATGGAATGAGTCTGGCACCATTCCAAAGTTTATGTTGTCCAACAAATGAACAGTTCCTACTGAAAAGTGGAAACCGTATATCATCACCATAGGAGACAAGCAATTGCAAATGTGCCCCATTTTTAGCTCCTTCTCAACTCGTTCTTCTAGTCAAGGGAACCACACTCAATTTCGTAGGGCTCTTTTAGTGGCTATGACACCACTGTGCCCTTCATAGGCCAGCTCGATAGCCCGCTGTCCTAGGCTTTCAGGTATGACGATTCTCAAGCCTCTCAGCATTATGCCTTCTTGAGTGACAGCTAACGCATCCTGCATGATTTTGAACTTTTGTAATTCAGCATCATCAGCAAGAGGCTGGGTACTTCTCCTCCGTTAGTTCTTTAACGGTGATCATGTCTTTATCAGCATTACTAGCAGCAATGATTTGTTCCACTGATAGAGCCGCTGGTGTGCTGGATCTCACGATAAAGTTGAGATATGCTTCAGCCGTTTCAGATGTCGAACTGTGACGATGTAGTGACACTCGTGAAAAGTAACCTGCTGGGTTTTGATCCTTCCCTGCGTTCTATGAGTTGTGCACAAACTCATACTCATATTCTTGCAGTCTTAACCCCCACCTCTTGATGTGAGGGGGCATCTTAGCCTTTGGGTTCCCAAAAATTGTGAGTAATGCCCGGTGATCTGTGATGACAGTGAATCATTTTCCACAGAGGAATAAATGAAAATGTTCACGTTTAATGTCTCAGAAAATCCTGTTGCATTCTGGAGACCATTGAAACGGTACATTTTGCTTTGTCAAGTCTCTTAATGGGGCGCTCACTGTAGCAAAGTTGCAAATGTATCTTGAGTAATAACTGGCCATGCCTAGAAATGTTTGTAGCATTGTAACATCTTGGGGTGGGGGTCAAGTGGATGATAGTGCTTGCACCTTGACTGGGTCTGGAGTCATTCCCTCATGAGAGAATATGGGGCCAAAAAACAGTCTGTCTTTGTGAAACTCTCACTTTGCTTTATTCAGAGTCAGACAAGCATCATCAAGTAACTGGCACACTTGGTTAAGGGCTTTATCGTGTTTTTCTTGTGTTCTCCCAAAATCCAGTATGCCAACACTGTAATTGAAAGCATATTTAACAGGTTGGATAGCTCAGCGAATAACATCCTGAAATACCTCAGCAGACGAGGATACTCCAAAACTCAGTCTCTTGTATCTGGACCAATTAACATGAGTCGAAAAGATAGTAATGTACCTACAGTTCTCCCCCAGTTCAAGTTGATGGTATCCTTTATTCAGGTTGAGACGGGAAAACACTTTGGCTCCGTTCAATTGCATTATCATGTCTGCTATGTGTGGACCAGGATGTCTCTCCAGCTCGATGGCTTTGTTTGCCTGGCGCATATCAATGCAGATGCACACTGCTCCACTACTGTCCTTCTTTGGTACTACCACTATGGGCGAAACACATGACATGGGGCCAATGATGTCATACTTTAAAAGTGCTTCAAACTTTTTCTCTACAGCTTCTTGTAAATGGAAAGCAACTCTACAGTGTCGCTGAGCAACACAGCGAATGTCTTCATTGATGTGAAGCTGTATTTTCATTTTCTTGAGTTTTTCCAGGCCATGAAAGAATGATTGGAATCGGCTTGTGATCTCAGACTGAGAACAGAGTTTATAGTTGAAGGATATTAACTCCAGGTCTGCTGCAATGGCAAAAATGAGCAAAAAGGCACTCAAAGAAGTCCTTGTAGAACATGAATGGTGGCTTGCACCAATGATCTTTTGTGTCACATTGTCACTGTAAATGACCCTTGGCTTTGCTGTGGCTCAGAAGCGGCCCAGGTGTATACCTTTGTGGCTGATAGAGTGAGGTGAGACACAGGGGATAATCCTTTAATGTTTTCCAAGGGCATGATATTAATTGGCCTACCATTGTCTATGATAAAAGTTATAGGGTGATCATTCACTTTTGACTCACTTTGTTGAGTTTTCATTAAATTGTGATCTACTTTACAGGCAGCCAATCCCACATGTGCATGCCGTTCTTTGGTAGACATCATCAGTGCGCACCCATATTCTTCGCTGGTACTTGATAGTGACGTTGAATAGCCTTTGCACGATGAGCTTTACAACAATTGATTTTTCCTAGTTTCCATTTGTCGTAGCTGATGTTGCTTTTTTGTTTTGCGGGCATGGCGAGAGTGCTTCTGTAAAGTTCTCACTTCCATCTTTTCTTTCCATGATGACTCACTTGATTTTTCTTTATCTTGGCACATAGTTATGAAATTATTCTTTTTCCCTCAACCTTTGCAGACCTGCTCAATGGCTGGGCATTCACCTTCATGTGGAAACAAAAATCCTCATCAGAAACATAGCATTGATTTCTTCAAAGACGTCGACTTATGTGCATCTTGCTTTTACTTGTGCTTGCTTTACACAGCCAATGCCAATTCATTGTGGGCTGTTCTTGCTTCCCTTTTGAGCAGCTTGTCAGTCTGCTCATTCTTCTGCTCTTGTAACCATCAGCATTTTCTTCCAGCTGTGGGGTTCTGTCAATATGCGCCTTCTAAGCAAATCTGAAAGGCAGCTATCAATGACTCTGCGGTGCGTGTCTTCTTTGTCTGTTAAATCACAGGATTCGCAATGTTTAATGAGTGTATCAAATCTTTCAACAAACTTGTCCATTGCCTCACCAACTTGTTGTCATGCTTCGTTAAAGATAAACCTTTCACATTTGCCATGCACCATTGGATTGAACTTGGCCTCCAGTACTTCTTTTATCTTTCGGTACAATTTTACATCAGTCTGTGAGATTTTCTTTAGCACTTCTTTCACTCCATCACCTGCAAGGTTTTTCAAATATTTGATGATCTTCTTCTAGTGCATTTACTAAATCATCAAATGTTTCCATCCATGCAGCCCATCTGGCACCAATGTTCTACTTCTTAGAAGTGTCGAAGGGCAGTGATGACTTCAGGAACACGGCTGCATTGTATTTCACGCTCCCTTTTTCTCCATTGTGAGCACATGCCATTCACACAGCCTTCGCTGTACCCGGCAGCTACTGCAGCTTCTGCGAGCACAACCCTTGTGCTTGAGCTTGGGTCACCACACCCGATCTGAAGTCGTAGAATACTTCACTTGTCTTTGATGGTGAGTAAATTTTCTGTTTCTCGTACCTGGTTGTCGCTGCTGTCATTTTTCTGCTTCATTTGAGTAAGTGCTCCGTATTTGGGGTGTAGCACAGTTTTTCCGTCGACCACTCCACCGGCGCTTTTGGTGGGCGTTTTGAATGTGCTCCTCTGTTGGGCCTTCACTTTCTTCTTTGGCCGTGTATGGGCTGGAGCAGGGCTTTGACTCCACATGCACCAGTCGCAGACTGCTTTGCATCGATTTAAGGCACATGTGGCAGTTTGCCGTACCGTTGAAAACTCTTTAGGAGAGCAGTCTTGTTTTCTTCATGGCACGTATCCCCTACTCCTCACCAGATGTCGAGTCTTCCCCAGACCTGGAGCATGCAAATGAAATATGCTGCGTGGGAACTGCAGTCAAACACTTCTTTATTCCTCAGCATACAGCACATTATCTCATACTCAACATTAACCAAACACTAACACCTCCCCCGCATATGACGTAGTTTCCGTTCAAAGTCTGCCCCAGAATCACGAGGACCATAGTGCGTATAACATCAATATGCTACAACATCCATGCGGTGGCCCAAAGGGAGAGCAATCGCTTTGAGCATCTGACTACAAGAGCATTGTTTCACCGTCGCTACTTCTTAACAACTTCTCTCAGTGATCTCAGGTTTCAAGAGGTTCAGGTGGGACCAAAAAGGTCTCTTTGATGAAGGGATGGAGAGAAATACACCAGGTAGCATCTGAGATTGTCTTCGGTGAGCCCTACAGCTGTACAACCACTCCAGACTTAGCAGAAGCTCCTCAACCAAGGGGGCAGAAGCTTTCCACCCAAGGGCCCAACTGACTCACTTAACAAGGCCTCAAACTTCCGGTTCCAATCCTCTGCACTTCTCAAGAATCTGCCTCATGCACAGAATCAGCCTTCACTGAAGGCCTTCCTTGGTTCTGGAGGGAGGTGCACCAAGGTGTTCGTCTCATGGTCCATTCCTTCTTTGGTGAACAGAGCTTCACGGTATCAGACTCTTGCTAACATTCCAAGCTGTGTTTAAGTTGGTGGCAAATTAATAATCATTCATGTACTGAGGGTTATTCAAATGTTTGAAGGGAACTAACCAAAGTCATATGTAGAGAACCGATGCAGACGCGCTCCCCGCAAATGTAGAGGACCGATGCAGACGCGGATAGAAGCTCGGACAAGCTTCTGAGCAATACGGCGACGTATGCCCGGCACCAGAGCGTCTGCATTTTTGACCGGTTGAAGCAGCAGCCTCCCCCCTCGGAGACCCGGGCATGCTTTGCATTCTTAGACCACGGGGAACCAATATTAGGCCACCACCAAGACAGAGATACCAACATGCCCTATTTTATGGATAATTAAATTCAGAAGAATAAATCTTCAAGTCTTGATTCTAATACTACGCTCTACGAGCAGTTTCTGATCCATGAACTCTCTGATTACCACAAGGTTTCATATCGTACATGGCTACCTGATGAAGGCGTAATGCCGAAACGTGCGTAGGACTCCATTCCTAGCCATGGCATATATGAATGTCCTTGCTCATCTTATGAATTTTCAGATGTCAAAAGATGTGACAATGTTCTGAATAGATTATACTGTCTGTATAGAGAAAAGCATCAAATAGAGTTATATCCAACTCTTTGATTTGATTTGACTGTTCTGATGGAACTGATTAATTAGAAATACACTGATTATGTTTTATCCTTAAACAGTATTTGCATTGAACAATCATAATTCTGATGAAACTTGCAACATTAGACAGACAAGTACGAATGCACAAGCATGTCTGAAATACATAGATTAGCATTTGTCGGAAAAATCATGTGATGGATATGCATGTGAAAGTATAATTTTTTATAAAATAATTCTCAATTTTTTATAATAGAATGAACTACCAAAAAATAATAATAAAAATTTGACTTTTGATATGGAACAATGTCTGGGTGTTTGCATATTCTTAACTGTATATTTACAAGTCCACTTTTTATTATGTTTCCTAAATGTTTTCTCACATATACTAACCAAAGTCATATACAGTTTCCTATATTTTCTGCCCAATTCCATGACAATGATGAATTCCATAACACCAGAAGAGCCTCTTTCTGTCTCAGAATCCATGGCTTTCCAAAAATACTCACTTTGTGTACGGTGTTCGCCAAGAGCTTTCTGACCACAGGTATCTAGTGCTTGTAGCACATTGGCCTTGAAACTGTGGCGCATAAAGGCGTCACCAGCCAGGAACTGCAAGAGGCACAAAACTGACCGTGTTCAGTAAACTGTACTGCATCCTTATTGTACAAAAACACAATTAGCTGATTACTGAGTCTGCCACGGTTTACAAGCCATCAAAAGGGATATTCAGCAGCTTCTCAATGAGCACCTTAAAATGTATTGTAATTGCTCCTACCCGGGGTTTCCGGTTTCCCTTTTCTGACCTTTCCCCACACAAATTTCCTGATATAAATCAGGCTGAAATCTGTAAGTCTTGATTGATTCCTTTGGTCCACCTAAGTATGCAAATCAAGTCAAAGTGGCTTCCAACAGCTTCTGTCCTGATGATGGCCTGCAAACCCATGAGACGGCCGAAACAACGGCACATCTGAGCAGACATAGGAAGACCATCATTTCATTGGCCCTTTGGATAGAACTTCCACTAGATGTGTTCGTATCTCAACTTTCTCCCTGCTTATTGCAATACTCCAGATGGCTAAAACGATCACTTAACACATAAAAGAATGTTGGTATGACCTGTGTAACCTTCAGGAGCAGCAAGAATAAAACAGTCAGAACTCTGTTGGATACATGTGATACTGATCGAGAGTTATTAAACATGCTGAAACGCTACATTTCTGAGAGGTTTGTTGCTCTTCTTATAATTAACTATTTAGGTGCACCCCACGCCATTGCCTCCATGGACTACATACTCATCGGAGACCTGAACTTCCACCTCGACAACCCCAGCGACCCCAACTCCGCCACCCTCCTGGACAACCTCGCCAACATCGGACTGAAACAGCTCGTCACCACGCCTACCCACAAGGCAGGACACACTCTCAACCCCATCTTCGCAGTGGGAAGAACGTCCGCTTCAGCCACACAACGCAAGACCCCTGGACAGACCACCACTGCGTACACTTCCTCGTCAACAAACCCAAGCCGCCCAAACCTGCACCCGGCCCTCCACAAAGAAACTGGGGCAAAGTCACTGAGGAGCAGCTCATCTCCACCCTCAACCGCGATGCCCCCACCACCTCGGCCTGCGCCAACCTTGCAGCCAAAGAACTCCACAGATGGATCTCCAACTGTGCAGACGAGCTCGCACTGTTACGCAACCCCGACAGACAGCGCCCCAGGAAGGCCACCTGGTTCACTACAGACCTCCAAGAATCCAGGCGCACCTGCAGACGTCTCGAGAAGAACTGGAGAAACAGCAAAACGTCAGAAGATCACACCACCTACAAGAACGCCATGACGGAATACCATCAACGCATCAGATCCACCAAAAGGACCTTCATCCAGAACAAGATCCTCACCAACTCCAGCAACTCCAAGGAACTCTTCAGCGTCATCCAGGAATTCACCAAGCCCCCCCAGCGAAGCCACGGACATCACCCCATCCCAGGACCTCTGCAACAAGCTCGGCTCCTACTTCCATCTGAAAATCAAGGGCCTCTACGACAACTTCAATGACCAGACACCTGACTGCGAATCCACTATCTACTCCAACAACGCCAGCCAGCCCACCATCTCCTCCTGGATCCCAGTCACCACCGAAGACACCACTTCGACCATGAAAGGCATCCACTCAGGAGCCCCCATGGACTCCTGCCCCCGGCACATCTTCCACAGAGCCGCCACCACCATCGCTCCGGAACTACGATGCACCATCAGCGCCACCTTCAAGACCGACATCTTTCCCGACGACTGGAAACGTGCAGAAGTCAGACCCCTGCTCAAGAAGCCCTCAGCAGATCCCACGGACCTCAAGAACTACGACCCATCTCCTTCCTACCCTTCGCGGCCAAAGTCACAGAGAAGACCGTCAACGCCAAACTAACAAAATTCATCGAAGAAGACTCCATCCTTGACCCCTCCCAATCCAGATTCCGTAGCAACCACAGCACCGAGACCGCTCTACTCGCTGTCACAGACGACATCCGCACCCTCCTCGACCAAGGACACACCGCTGCCCTGATCCTACTCGACCTTTCTGCAGCGTTCAACACCGTCTCCCACCGCACACTCACCGCCAGACTCCACGACGCCGGCATACAGGGAACCGCCCTTGACTGGATCAGCTCCTTCCTCACTGGCAGAACCCAAAGAATCAGACTGCCACCCTTCCTCTCCGAACCCACGGAAATCAACTGCGGAGTACCCAAAGGATCTTCGCTCAGCCACACGCTCTTCAACATCTACATGGCCCCCGCGCTCCCATCGTCAGACAGCACAGACTCAACATAGTATCCTATGCCAATGACACCCAGCTCATCCTCTCCCTCACCAAGGACCCCATCACCACCAGACTCAACTTCCAGGAAGGAATGAAGGACGTTGCATCCTGGATGAGCAACAGCTGCCTCAAGCTCAACTCGAAGAAGACAGAGGTCCTCATCCTCGGATCCTCCCCCTCTGCATTGGACAAAACCTGGTGGCCCACCACCCTCGGCAACCCTCCCACCCCCACGGACCACACCAGAAACCTCGGCATCGTACTCGACTCCTCCCTCTCCATGACCCGACAGGTCAACGCCGTCGCCTCCAGCTGCTTCAACACCCTCCGCATCCTCCGAAAGACCTTCAAATGGATCCCCCCAAATCAAGGAAGACCGTCACCCAAGCACTCATAACCAGCAGACTGGACTACAGAAACGCCCTCTATGCCGGGAGCAACAAGTCTCTGCTCCGCAAACTCCAGACCATACATAACACCGCAGCCAGACTCATCCTCGGCGTCCCTCAACACAAACACATCACCCAAAATCTGCTGAACCTCCACTGGCTCCCCGTTGAGAAGAGAGTAACTTTCAAGATACTCACCCACACCTACAAATGCCTCCACAACACCGGACCCCAATACCTCAGCGAGAGAATCTCCTTCCACGTACCCAAGAGAAACCTCCGATCCGCGGACCTCGCCCTCGTCGAACTCCCGCGCATCCGCAGAGCCAGAACAGGTGGAACAGCTTTCTCCTACATCGCGGCCAGGAACGAGCTCCCTATCGGCATCAGATGCGCCCCCTCCCTGAACATCTTCAGGAAGACACTCAAGACCTGGCTCTTCGACTGAACGGAGATGCTTACCCCCCATACCCCCAGCACCTTGAGACCCTCACGGGTGAGTAGCGCGCTTTACTATCCCCTGATTGATTGATTGATCATCAGATGGATGCAGGAAAATTGTCTCAAGTTAAAAACCGAAAAAAACTGAGGTCCTAATATTTGGAAACGACCCCTCATTCTGGAACATCTCCTGGTGGCCAGAGCCTGCTGGACCGTGTCCATCCCCGTGCAAAAAGTTAAAAATCTAGGATTTGCACTACATGATCAGTTGTCCTTCTCAGACCAGGTTAATCACATTACATCTTCTTGTTTCTATAACTTGAGTATTCTGAAAAAGATCTTTCCTTTCATCCCTTTGGATCTACAGAAACAGTAATTTTAGCTCTGGTTCTATCAAAGATAGACTATTGTAATGTTCTCTACTTGGGAGCAAATAAGCGGATTCATTTGAAGCTACAATCACTTCAAAATGCAGCGGCACGTTTAATGCTAAAAGTGTCAAAATTCAGCCCTGTATCACAAAGTATTTAGGATCTGCACACGCTGCCTGTTCGGGCGAGGGATACATGTAAGGCTCTGTGCATTGTTCACAAGGCCCTGCTGACTTTAAGAAATTCCTCAAGTGGTATGTTCCTCAACGTAACCTTAGATCATCCACCGCTTGTCTGTTGGTCATCCCCAGGGCCAGGACAGTAAAATGGGGGGGGGGGGTAGAGGGGCAGAAACTTTTTCCACTTATCCTGTAAATTATGGAACACCATGCCACCTACTTTGAGGGCTCCAACCAACAGGCAGTTATTCAGAAAATCTTTGAAAACATGGCTATTTTGTATCTGAGGCTTAATCCTGTTTCCCTGTTGCGATTAGTTAAAGGCAATTCTAGTGCTAAGACGCCTTGGAATTCATGAACTTTACAGAATTGTTACTTACTTACTTACTTACTGTTGTTTTTTGTCTGTTTGGTGGATGGAAATTGCAAACCCCTCCATGCACCCACTTACCGCCTCTATTTTTCTTTCTGTTTTGTCCACTATTCCCCCCCACCTGAATTGCCTTTATCCATGCCAAAAAAAATTGGGGGTATTATTTGAATTAAAGGAAACTCCTTTACTCTCCACTGAATTCTTTATTCTTTTTTCTCCCTTCCGGCCCCAGGTTTCAGTTTCCCTCTTCTTTACCTGTTTTCCTTCTGCTGGTGTCCTCCATCTGTCCTCCCTTTGTTGTTTAGGTTCCTTGTAGGGTAAGGAAAAGAACCAAAACCAGCCTGGGCTGTTTCTCTTCTCAATTTTTGTCATTTTCCCCACTTCTTCTATTTACACCAGACCCAATTCACAAAGCCAGCTCCTGTTATAACCCCTGCCACCTGCAGGCTATTCCAAAAGGTGACATTGCAGGTGTACATCCTAGACAATATTACTCTATGGCCCACTAACATTATGCAGGAGTTTATGCCCTGCAAGAAGTGAGAAGTGGCCAGCTCAAGGCGTGGTGTGCTTTGTCAGTTTATGCATGCAGGTAGACATTCACAGGACACTCTCCGACCCCTTTGCCTACTCTGGGAATGTTCACAGTTTTACACCATTCAAGGGCTGGAGTAAACCCCTGTCCAGGGTGGAAGAAGGAATGGAACACCCCCAAACTTTGAGCGGATGTACTGGAAAGGGATACATCAGGAGGAAAATGATTTTCCATTTAGAGTGAAAGAAAGACAAAGACAAACATGTTCTATGCCTACAATTCTACATTGGTGAAATGTCTGTGCACAAGAAGTCACGTGACTTTCCCAGGAGTCTTCTTGGAAAGCAGTGACTTATGCGTCTCCCCAGAGGTACTGCTGGGATATTTGGGAGCATATTATCAAGCAAACGCGATAAATATCGCATTTCCCGCTTTGCGCGATTTTGTTCAACGCCGCGTATCGCAGGATTTAATCGCCGAGAGATCGCGTTATTATCAACGCATATCTCCACGGCGATAATAAATCCTGCGATAGCGGCGAATTCCGCGCACATCGCTGGAAATCCAGCGTAAAAACGGCAGCGATAAGCTCATCCTTGGTGATAGGAAGATGTTGCCTCAGCCGTACAATCCACCTGCCATTATAAGTATGGCTAAGTCTGTTTCAAACCAGGCGTTACAAACCTGCGCTAACCGCGGTTAGCGCGGTTTATTTTATCGCATCGCGGGTTTGCTCGAGGCTTGCTAATATTGTGATGCCGTGTCAGTGCGGATTTACATGGAGGAATGGAAGGGAACGCCTACTTTGCATGTCATTAGCGATATACATCGCTGACATGCAAAGTGGAGTAAAAAGGGCTGCTTACTCAAGGAAACACGCGTTAGCGTGTCCTTGATAATTGAGCGTAAAGAAATTCGCCGCTTTTCGGCCGAAAACGGCCACTAAAGCGGTGGAATTCGGCTTGATAATATGCCCCTTGGTGTATTGTGGAGGGTTGGGGTGGGGTTGGGGGGCGCTGATTTGCAAAATGAATTTTGACCACGAAATTAGGACTACAGGAGTAATCTTTTACATACTCTTACACCCCCTTTGTGAATCAGATCAGAAATGTCAAACCCCCAGTTACTAAAGGAGTGCACACACCTTCCTACTTGTGCAAAGTGTGTGTGGGCACTCCCTGAATGTTAGCATTGTATTTCCGATTAGATGTTTTAATGTCCAGTTCACAAAGGCACATAAGCGTACGTAAAGGATACTACAGGAGTACTACTATACACATGCATTCGACATTAGGATACTCGTGTTGTATACTCGTTCTTTCTATGACACCACATTGGTCTTCGTGTATACTTTGTCAGATTGTTAACTCAGTGCAGAGACTCTGTGCCTCATGTATTGTTGGTTTTAGCATTTGTAACCCCTCTGATTCGGTAAAACAGAGGCGTTGCGAATGCTAAAACCCTTTTTGAAATGTGCAAAGCCCATTTAACGATTCGGAAAGGGTTTTCAGAATTGTTCAGTGAGTTTTGGAAACCATTAGCAGTATTTCGAGGGGGCGTGTTAAGGGCGTCCCTTACATATACATATCCCGGAAGGTATGTACTAATGTTGTCTGAACGAAATCCATTTAGAAAACATTCATATTTTACAACCACATCAAAGAAGGTAGTAACCCATTCATAAATGGAATGCGTCCCCTAGGGCCCCCTTCCCTTTTGCAAATGTTTACAAAAATATTTATTAGGAGTAGGCAGCGCTCCTAATGAAACATGTTTGGAAAACATTTCATTTTTCTTTTTAAAGGGTCCCATTTCCATTTAGGAAAACTACAGCATTAAAAAAAAAAATGCTTTATTGAAAAAAAAAATCACAGACATGGTGGTTTGCTGACCCCAGCAGGCCTCCATCCCTCTGGTTGTATCAGAGGTAGAGGGTGCAAATTTGCCACCTGCTGCGATTCTGCATTGTGTGAAGCGACTTAATACTACATAGGCCAGTTCGCAAAATACAAAAGCATTTGGTAAACGTTGGCGTGGAGACTGCAACCCCTTGTACAGAATCCACTTTAGGTAAATGGGGCTGCCACTTCGAATAGATGTATTTTATTTTCATGCTTTCAGTTTTCTTAGCCATTTTTAGGTCTTGCCTAGGCAGCGCTTGCAGTCTCTTCGAGACATGCTCTATTCATGATGAGATGCGAAGCTCCACCCACTTTCCCGTCAATCTTTTTAATTGACTCCTGTCCCTGTTGTATGTCAATAGTAGCTTTTCATTGGTCAATAGGCTTAGTAGTCCCTCCTTAGTACCGCCTTATCTCTCTTGTAACCTCCCACGAGGACAATCCATGTTACAAGTGTTGTTACTCCTTAAGTTTTAATTTTAGCGTCTGAGCACTATTTTCTTAAAGGGCTTTGTCCTGCCTGCTTTTGCACGCAGGACATGCTCTCTTTTTTGCAACGCTTTTTTTAACAGCGTGTCAGCCTCAGCACTAATAATGGCTGCCGCTCTATTCTTTTGTAACTTGCGATCGCCCAACGTAGCATGCCTTTTTTTCTAATTATTTACTTTTGTTTACAATGGCGGCACCCGTGCTTTAGCTTTAAATATCTTAAGCTAAAACGCGGGGTCACGGGTGCCGCAACGGGTGCCGCCATTGTAACAAAAGTAAATAAATAGAAAAAATGCGTGCGGCCAGGATTTTTTTTTCTAGTTGTTCGCTTTTAGGCCATTTTCTTCTTCTAAATTGTTGGCATGTATGTGCAGACGCTGTCGTTTATAAACTCCCTACGGTTATGCTGCCCTAACCTTAATCTTTAATAACTTGTTTTCAAGAAATGCTTAGCCATTCTTCATAGAATATATTTAGCCTGATCTTAAAATGGCCGCTGCTCATAAAGTAACTCCGCCCATATCCACCCAAGGAGGGTGGAGGTTGTTGTTGGAAGCCCTCTGTAGGCATCAGCTGGAACCGTGATGCCCTGCTTTGAAAACAAAAGTCCCACATGACAGGTGCGGATGGCAGGCCATCATGGCTTCCTAGACTGGCAGAGATCCCTCGGGGAGCCGCGGTACTGCACCGGGCTGCTGGAGATGGTAGTAGGCACCGAGGGGCTGTACTAAGCTGTGGAGAGATGCCCACTCTGCAACAGCCCCCGGCGGAGGCTGACCTGCGCTAAGTGTGACTTCGTTTTCTTTGACGTCAGCAACACCGAGATGTGAGTGGGGTCAAGTTGTAAGGGCCACCTATAGCTTAGGAATGGCGGGTTGGTGGTGGTAACACTTTGACACCTTCCTTCTGGAGTCACTACTTTGTGCCTGAGTCATACCAGTGCAGGGTCAGAGCAGGCTCCTGGGATCTCGTGCCACTGTTGTGAAACATGGCACATGGCCCTTTTAAAGGTTACCAATTCTATCACAAAACTAGCTCTGCTTCTATACTAACGGATCGCGCCCCATAACCTTCAAAGTGCCCTTGAACATTCAGTTCGGATGTAGCTTTTCCTAAAGCATACACAGTATGGCGTTGTCAGTTTGTACTGAAACTTTGTGTAGAAGTTACCGGTGCGCCATTTGTCAAGTAACTTCCAAATGAGGTTTAGCAGGCGGTACTACAACTTCTAAAGACGTGCCCTGCCTCAGTGTACACACAGATATGTGGAGCGACTGATCAGCTCATATGTTGTATAAAGCTAAGATAGATATGTTATATTTTGCCGAAAAATAATTGTGGCGAGTGAGTGTTTCAGATTTTTTTTTTTGTTTACAATTGTATAACTTTTTATTCAAATGTGTAGAGCAATAAGTGTTGTCTACTGCATGGTGATCAGAGCCACATTATATTCTTACATCTGAAATTACGAGTTCTCCCAATTGAACAAGGGGGCATATTTACTAGAGAAGTGTCGGAGCGTGACGTTAGCCTCCTTGGCGCTCCACCACTTCAGAAATGCAGGGCCGCGCCATATTTTAAACAATATGGGCAGCCCTGCGTTTCCCCCTGCGCTGGCGCTACATTTAGCAGCCTAGCACCAACGCAGGCACCCTTGCACCATAGTGCAAGGTCTGCGTAGAGGGGAAGATTATTAACATGCAGGAAGGGCTCCCTTTATGTGCAGGAAATGACACCTTCCTGCACATAAACAATCAATGGTGTTTTGCTGTTTCCATGTGTGCTGCACACCACAGCACACATGGAAACAGCAAAAATGAGGCGATCGGGGTTTGTAAATATGCCCCCTGGTTCTACACTGGCGCGTTCCACCTTGGTAGAGACGATAAAGCCAAGTCGGACATGGTTTTAACATAGTCTGTCTGACCTGAATCCCAGAGGTACAGTGCTTTGTCCAGTGCTTTAAATGGGCCGGTACTCACCGGTACTGAGTACCGGCACTTCTCAGTTTTTTCCCCCTGAGTACCGGAACTTATTTTCGGGCAAGGAGAGTACCGGTACTCCATGAAGCAGCAGGGCTCAGGCCCTGAAGTACGGGTACGTGCAACAGATGGTGCGTGTTGAGGTGCTGCTCTGGCTGGCAACAGCCTGTGTATTTCTGCACTGGGTTGCTCCTGCAGTGTTAGGTTCTCATCAGGCGCGCAAGCCCATTGGGATCAAAGGGCTTCAGACACCCCACCCCCCCTCCCCCATCGTGTGGCAGCCCGGCGGGATGAGACAGCTTACTGGGCGCGCACACAGCCGCACCCGAGTACTTCACAGGTCTTTAAAAGACCAATTGCTTTTTAACGAGGCTTTGTTGTTTCTCACCCCTTCTTAGAGACCCTGCATCTCTGCTGCCTATTGCTGAAATAATTGCCACCCCCCTCCCCCCCGAAATTTGACTCTAGTTGCAGCTCTGTTCTCATTGGCATCGAAACAAGAATGAGGATATGGTCAGAGGTGCCGAGAGTGGAACTGAAGAACCAGGGTCGAATCCCGACGTCCGCTCATCATCCTGTGGTTCTGGACAACTCCCTTAACCAGGGGTCTTAAAACAGTAAGCTTTAATGCAGATGTTCTGATTGTATGTAAATCGCTTAAATGCCCATGGCCCAAATTCGCGCAATATCAAACTGCCAAAAATTAGGCTCTGCACCTATGACATAGAAGCGGAAGCTTGCCATGTCTCTTATGTAAGGAGGCAGTTTGATTTTGCGCGAATTTGGCCCATGGGCATTTAAGCGCTTTACATGACAATCAGAGCATTTGCGTTAAAGCTTACTTATGTGGCTATTATTAAATTCCTGGCTCACAGACACGCCCCCAGACACGCCCCTAGACACGCCCCTAAATACCTACCCAGTCTAATTAGTGAGTACCGGCACTTCTAATTTCCCATTTAAAGCACTGGCTTTGTCCAACCTGTTATCGCGAGATCGAGGGGATCAGCATTCTTATCTTAAAAGAAGATAGTGCAGCGGAGTTGCTCATTTTTCCAAAATAGGCGTCTATCTGTATATTATTGACGTCTATATGCTTGGCAGTTTACAAGCGAACTATTGGCTGTTTGGAGGCGGAAGGCAGCCTCTTCAAAGCAGTATAGATTTAAAGCAATTTAATGTCCCTCAGTTGTCCAAACAGACGTCCATTAACACTTCTTTTCTTCCTAATTACGTCACAACATTGGAGTACATCGTTAGTGTTACACTTATTTGATGTATCTACGCTCACTGTCTATTCTAAGCTATTGTACCTATCTATTTCTATTGTATGCCTATAGGACCCGCATACAACATACATTTGTATACGAGTAACTGAATGAAGGGAACGTTTTTCCCCTCTGGGTTCTGAGTGACATCATAGACAAGATGCTCCTAATGTCACTGAGTCCCCTCTCTGAAACACATCACTGTTGCTCACAGGTATCCATCTCCAATTCTGTATACTCTTTCCACGTAAAGTTCTTAACTCTCGAAACTCACTGCTCCCTTATATTATCGAGTAGATTGTGGGATCTGGAATGTCAGATTGAGAGGTTTTTTGTAACTTTGCTTTTGATGTGAATAGAAGCTAGTTAGGGATAAAATGACCCTCACTGAACTGGACTTTGTCAATTCTTTGCTCCATAAATGACATCAGTTGAATTATAGCATTTCTGGCAAAGAAGTTTCTTCATTTAATGCATTGACTCCTCCGACCCATCTTAATCTATAACTTATTTTTGTTCCCATGCTTGCCAATAGAGCTTTATTGAAGATTTCTGTACAACCTCAATGTAAAGGCTTGTCTAAGGGGCATATTAACAACCAGGCGATAGTCAATTATCGCCGCTTTAGCGTCCGTTTTCGGACGGAAAGCGGCGATAATTCTATTGCCTAATCAGCAAGGTCACGCTATCGCGTGAATCCTTGCACTATCGCCCTTTCCCCAACGCCCATCCTTGCATCTCTAATGAGATGCAAAGTGGGCGTTACTGGCGTACCCCAGATGGGCTACGTTGTAAATATCGCCGATGTGCACATCGCGATATTAACAAGGCAGCGCACAGGATTATAGCAGACGTTAGATTTTGGCGAAAGCGGCAGTTTTCGCCAAAATCTAACGTCTGCTATAATCCCGACTTAGCCATCCCTAACATAGGGGTGGATTGTGCTGATACGACCACAGGGTCGTATCAGCAAGGTTATCGCCGTTTGCAGGGAACATCGCTGGAAAACCAGCGATGTTCCTGCAAAACGGCGATAACCTCGCTATCTCTGGAATTTTTATCGCCCTGGAGATGCGTGTTGTTAATAACGCGCTACCAGGGCGATAATTTCCAGAGATAGCCAGCGATAAGAAATCTATCGCTAAGCACGGCCAGCGATAATTATCGCTGGCCGTTGATAATATGCCCCTAAGTTCTTTTATGTGGTGAAAAGTGAGATATTTAGCAGAAAGATAAACCAGACCTTGGTCAAATTTGGGATTGTAGGACGACTTTGCACTGCCCTAGAACAATATAGTTTACTATAAGTACTGAGTGCGCGTTTACCCACCGCTTGCAGGTTTTCAAAACATATAAATAAAAGGCATTGTCATTTACAATGCCATTAGCTCAAACTCTTGCAAATGCAAGACCTATTGCATTGCAAATGCTTGTTCACTTATGGCATATTTTAATTGGAAAGTGTTTTCCCTTTACTGTTGTCACACGGATTTGTATCAGTATCAGAGACTGACATCACGTGACAGTTGAGGAAGCTGAAAGAGGAGGGGGCTGTGACAGCTGCTGGTCTGTTATCCCACAGAGGGGGGTGGAGGTGATGGAGACCCCCCACCCCCGCACACACTGGGGCCTGCTGACGCTGTCAGTGAACGCAGCATCTCTGCTCCTCGCCTCAGCTCTGCTGACATCTGTCAGGCTTGGGTCAGGCAGCATCTCTTCCCCGGAAGCCATCTCCCGCCTCCTCCTGGTGAGTCACAGACCCAGGGCAGGAGGGGTCTCCATCACACTGTCAGCCTGGCCAGACTCGGCCTGGCTCCCTTCACAGGCTCCCTCCAGGGAGGCCCAAGCAGACATTTCTAAAGTTGACCTGTGCATGGTTGAGACGAGCCACAAATATTTATCACTCTTTGTTTGCCCTGAATATTACCCCCATATTTCTCATATGAATTAATTTATAATGAATTAAATGTCCTGTGTAGGGGGGCAGATACGCCACTCGTGTGCTCAGGTGTCGGCTTTGCACTGGCTGTGTCCGGCACAGGTCCAGCTGCCCCCCCAAAACCCCAGTACCAGGGCCCAGATTCACAAAGGTTTCGCGTCGGGTTAGCGTTATTTTTATAACTCTAACCTGACGTTAAACCTATTTGGGATTAACAAATCAAATGTATTTGGTAGTAGCGTTGGTTTGTATGGAAAAGTAAAGCAAAGCAGCGGGAAACGCTGCTTTGCATCACCACTATTCATGGGGGCGTTACATGGGTGGTACATGGGTGCTACATGGGCGTTCCCATGCTACCACCCATGCCTTCTGACGCTAAACCCTATCTACAAACAATAGTAGACAAGGTTTTGCGCCAAAAATTAACGCCGCTGTAAAGCAGGCCTTAAAGGGAGAAATGTTTTCATTTCTATTTTATTTTCCGACTTTGCATGCGCGCTGCACTGGACAAAGTAGGAAAAGCTTCAAACAGTGGCAGCTCCTCCACAGTGGTGGAGGAGCGTCGCCCACTGTCTCAGAGCCAGCAGCTGAAAAATAAAACAATATTTTATTAATGTTTTATTTTTCAGCTGCTGGCTGAGTCAGCGTGTGTAGGGAAGGGCGGGCCTGGGCCATGACAGATGGGGCGGAGTGATGTGCACTGCTAAGTGTGCATGTCAGTTTGTCTGGCCGTCGTATGCCCATCAAACAGACATGCACAGTTAGGTTTCTCCAACCCAGCTGTATTGCACAGCCAGGTTGGGGAAACAGCACAGACTCCCTGTGCCTGAGCGAGCATTAAACCAGGCCTGCTCACACCAATCCCCACACTGCTTTCATGCTTGGTAAAAGCATGAGAGCAGAGCCTAGATTCGATGGGGAGTCTCTGATGCTGTCGCAGGGACTGCTAGGAGCAGGAAGCAGAGGAGCACTGAGGTGCATGATGGCCGGCAGCATCAAGTACATTTTATTTATTAACCGCCTGTGCTACCATCTACCCTCTACCATCCCCCCAAACCCCCTCCACCCGTCTCACCAGTTTTTATCTGTGTCGGCCACCACTGACTTTAAAGTGTGTCTAGGCATAGTATTTTCTACAGGAAGTGTACCCTTCCTGTCCAAAACCTATGGTAGACTCAGGCATGCAACAGAGCACTATGGTACTAAGACGTGTGCCTGGCGCATGGCAGCTGAAATCAGCACTGGCACTAGGAAGAGGGGAGGAGGTTGCCATATCTCTGTAGACGCAGCGCTCTCCTGCTCTCTCCCTGTGATGCAATGCAGCTCGGCCAATTGGGGGTGCGCTGCGTTCCGTTCCAGTTTTTAGAATCTGGGCCCAGGGTTGTCTGTGTGACTGCAAGATACACTTGCTCTGTTAAAGCGGCACAGCAAATTAGGATTATCTTTTGCAGTTTGTGTTCCATGCAGTCACATTCTGCCACCTTGAATCCTTTTCACAGTAGAGGTAGGCATCTCACATAACTGTGGGAGGGCGCTAGAGAGTGCCAGGGCACAACTGGAGGCAGAATGTACATGATTCATCAGACTGAAAAGATCCCTTTTGTAGCAGGTACCAATGACCTCGCTGTCATGGTGCTCCATAAATAACAAGTGTACACTTTGGCGTGATGTGTCGACCACAGGGAGATGGAGGCTCAGAATGACCCCAGTTCTGTGGGGCCCACGGTGCAGTCCATACTCAGGTTTTTATTTTAAGGATTCCTCTTATGTTTACGGATAATTGTGTACACTCCTAGGACATCTAGTACCGAGTGAAGAAACATCGCCACCCTCCTGGTCATCACTGGTTACTACAGGTGTATTTTTAAATCTATAGGGCCCAGTTCCCAATGTTGACAAATCCAATCTAGCTCCTCTGATTCCCAGGCCTATCTGTGCTCCCTTTCAGGCTAGTTTCTGGTTCCTGACCCTGTGCTGGGTCATCTGTTGCCTGTGTTTAGTACTGATCACTGTGCATAGATATTCTGCTAGGGTGCAGTTCTGAAGCTGCATTCTGCCCTACATCAATTTATTTTGTGTCTGAATTTGTGTTTCCCAGTGGTGTATTTCATTATTCTCTGGTGCTGAACTCCGAGGCCGATTCTCATCTCCAAGGTATGATCTACTGAAGATCTCTACAGAGCCATGTCTAAGAGGCTGAGATTGTCTAACACTCTGGGACATAATCTAATCTGCAAGGTGTGATCTACTGAAGATCTCTACAGAGGCATGTCAAAGAGGCATGAGATTGTCTAACACTCTGGGACATAATCTCATCTCCAAGGTGTGATCTACAGAAGTTCTCTACAGCGGCAGCCATGTCTGAGAGGCTGAGATTGTCTAACACTCTGGGACATAATCTCATCTCCAAAGTGTGATCTACTGAAGTTCTCTACAGTGGCAGCCATGTCTAAAAGGCATGAGATTGTCTAACACTCTGGGAAATAATCTCATCTCCAAGGTGTGATCTACTGAAGATCTCTACAGAGCCATGTCTAAGAGGCTGAGATTGCCTAACACTCTGGGACAAATTCTCATCATCAAGGTGTGATCTACTGAAGGTCTCTACAGCGGCAGCCATGTCTGAGAGGCTCAGATTGTCTAACACTCTGGGACATAATCTCATCTCCAAGGTGTGATCTACTGAAGATCTCTACAGCGGCAGGCATGTCTAAGAGGCATGAGATTGTCTAACACTCTGGGACATAATCTCATCTCCAAGGTTTGATCTACTGAAGATCTCTACAGAGCCATGTCTGAGAGGCTGAGATTGTCTAACACTCTGGGACATAATCTCATCTCCAAGGTGTGATCTACTGAAGATCTCTACAGAGCCATGTCTAAGAGGCATGAGATTGTCTAACACTCTGGGACATAATCTCATCTCCAAGGTGTGATCTACTGAAGATCTCTACAGAGCCATGTCTGAGAGGCTGAGATTGTCTAACACTCTGGGACATAATCTCATCTCCAAGGTGTGATCTACTGAAGATCTCCACAGAGTCATGTCTAAGAGGCATTGGATTGTCTAACACTCTGGGATATAATCTAATTTCCAAGGTGTGATCCACTGAAGATCTCTACAGAGCCATGTCTGAGAGGCTGAGATTGTCTAACACTCTGTGGCCAATTCTCATCATCAAGGTATGATCTACTGAAGTTCTCTACAGCTGCATCCATGTCTGAGAGGCTGAGATTGTCTAACTCTCTGGGACATTATCTCATCTCCAAGGTGTGATCTACCGAAGATCTCTACAGAGCCATGTCTGAGATGCTGAGATTGTCTAACACTCTGGGACATAATCTCATCTCCAAGGTGTGATCTACCGAAGATCTCTACAGAGCCATGTCTAAGAGGCATGAGATTGTCTAACACTCTGGGGCATAATCTCATTTCCAAGGTGTGATCTACTGAAGTTCTCTACAGCGGCAGCGATGTCTGTGAGGCTGAGATTGTCTAACACTCTGGGACATAATCTCTTCTCCAAGGTGTGATCTACTGAAGATCTCTACAGCGGCAGCCATGTCTGAGAGGCTGAGATTGTCTAACACTCTGGGACATAATCTCATCTGCAAGGTATGATCTACTGAAGATCTCTACAGAGCCATGTCTAAGAGGCATGAGATTGTCTAACACTCTGGGGCATAATCTCATTTCCAAGGTGTGATCTACTGAAGTTCTCTACAGCGGCAGCGATGTCTGAGAGGCTGAGATTGTCTAACACTCTGGGACATAATCTCATCTCCAAGGTGTGATCTACTGAAGATCTCTACAGAGCCATGTCTAAGAGGCATGAGATTGTCTAACACTCTGGGGCATAATCTCATTTCCAAGGTGTGATCTACTGAAGTTCTCTACAGCGGCAGCGATGTCTGAGAGGCTGAGATTGTCTAACACTCTGGGACATAATCTCTTCTCCAAGGTGTAATCTACTGAAGATCTCTACAGCGGCAGCCATGTCTGAGAGGCTGAGATTGTCTAACACTCTGGGACATAATCTCATCTCCAAGGTGTGATCTACTGAATATCTCTACAGAGCCATGTCTGAGAGGCATGAGATTGGCTAACACTCTGGGCAGTGGTGGCTGGTGGAATTTTAAAATGGTGAGGCATAAGGGCAATGAATCTATTTTTGGGCATCAGCGAATCGAACAAGCCTAACACTTATCATGAAGTACGGGGGTTCTTCCCGCAAGAAACCTTTTTTAAAAATGGGGCATTTTGGTGCAATGTTGGTGTCCTATTTCTTTCTACATCTCGTAAATGCCCTTCCTTGCATCTCCTTCACTTCCCATCCCCCAAACACTCTATGCACCCACTCATCTGTAAGCACAAGCTCTTTTACTTTTGCCTTATCATAATTTTGACAACTGTGTACCTCCTTCACATATATTTGCACAGAATCGCAACTGGAATACGTGACCATTGCTCTGTGCACCCTGAAGCGAGGCCAAGCATTTTGAACACCTTCCTGACCCACTGACAGACACATGAGAAACTTGCACTGCCTTCAGCCTCAACAGCTGAAGTGAGAGAGAGGAGGAGTGGAAGAACTGAAATTGCAACAAAGGGGTAGATTCTGCAGATAGAGGGGTGAGAAGGATAAGTGCACCAGCCCGGGGTCGATGGTGGTGGGGGAGTGGGAATACATGGGACAAATGCACTGCACAAAGAACCCACTTTGAAGTCGGAAACTGTTCCTGCTCCAAAGACTTTCTGTTTCCAAATGGTTACTTTAATCTTTAAGGTAGCAATTAATATTTATATTTTTTATTTTATTCTAGATGAGTGGGTAATTGAGAATAGTGGCGACCATTCAGTGATGTCACTGCCGGGCCCTCTCTTTTAGTTAGGGAAGGGGCTCTCCCTGGATTTAATGAGGGAGTCGAGGAGGGAAGGCGCCCAGAGGCCTCAGAAAATCCCACGAAGACGAATTGCTGGTGTTTAGCATTTCTGGGCGGGCAGTTGTACATTTCTTCTGATTTCACATGAATACGTTGTGCAGACAGACAGGTAGTGGCCAGAGGACACTGCTTCTCTCGTGCCTGTGTTTTACATTGTATTACAGTTGCGTTCATATAGGGCTTCGCACACTCGGAGACATACCGAACGCATTATAAGCAGGCTAGCACGCTCATGGAGAGGGTGTGATTGTTATTAAGAAAGGGAAGTATTTAGCGCGCTGCCTTTTTGTATGAACACACTCACTGTCATAGACATCCTGTGGTATTAAGTGACACACTCTCTGACCTCATGGAGAGCTTCTCTATAAATTCCAAATGTTGCCACAAACTGCGGGTCACAGGAATGTCTAGGGCATGTATGCAGCTGCCGATTCTAGAGCAAGGCAAAGATCACTTACCCAAACAACTTTGGCTGGTTACCAAAGCGGAGGTCATGCACACCAGAAGTCCCTTCTTTTCCTCTAGTCCCATTATTGGCAACACACCCCACCCACACCACAACAGAGTATGCATGCATAAATAAATACACAACACAACTTTTGTTTGGGAAAAATATTGCTGCAGGTTTATTCCATACAAAAGTATGCAAATATGGTGGGTTATCTTACGGGCGATCCAAGGGCAGGCAGCTGTACCACTCGATGCTGCCCTGCCCGCCTGATGAGCCAAGCACTGTGGAGAATCCAATCAGCGCTACCCTTATCGGGGTGATCCCCTTACTGGATCACGTGACACATTGGTCCCTTATTACTCACGCCCCTTTCGGGGCGGAGCGTAGCAAGGCAAGCCCCCGGTTGTTCAGGCCCACAACCGCCTGAAAGACTAACGGGGCGCCGACATAATTGTTCCAGGACCCTCCCATGAGGCTCCTGGGATTTGGCTCTGGCACCACTATTGTGCCCACGCAGAGGTACCCTTCTGTACCCATCTGCTTCCAGATCGCCCTGTAACTCCGCCTGCAACGACAAAAAAAAACATTACAACGTTCTATGTACTTCGCCTGCCAACCCCACGCCGGGTAAGCGGTAGGGTGGGAGACGGCGTGTCCGGCGCAAAGAGGACGCCAAGATGGCCAGGGGAGGCATAAATACCTCCCCACCTCCTCTGCGTGCCGGAAGTGACGCGTCTGGTAAGGGGACTCCTCCTCGAGTCCCGCATTATTAGTGGGGGTGGGGAAGTGCCCAAATGGCACTAAAGGGGCCGCCCGTTTAGGGTGGCCCCCTGCGGGGGCCGCGGGCAGCCGCATAGTCCCATTATTAACAACACACCCCACCCACACCACAACAGAGTATGCATGCATAAATAAATACACAACACAACTTTTGTTTGGGAAAAATATTGCTGCAGGTTTATTCCATACAAAAGTATGCAAATATGGTGGGTTATCTTACGGGCGATCCAAGGGCAGGCAGCTGTACCACTCGATGCTGCCCTGCCCGCCTGATGAGCCAAGCACTGTGGAGAATCCAATCAGCGCTACCGTTATGGGGGTGATCCCCTTGCTGGATCACGTGACACATTGGTCCCTTATTACTCACGCCCCTTTCGGGGCGGAGCGTAGCAAGGCAAGCCCCCGGTTGTTCAGGCCCACAACCGCCTGAAGGACTAACGGGGCGCCGACGTAATTGTTCCAGGACCCTCCCATGAGGCTCCTGGGATTTGGCTCTGGCACCCCTATTGTGCCCACGCAGAGGTACCCTTCTGTACCCATCTGCTTCCAGATCGCCCTGTAACTCCGCCAAAGCTCTGGAGGCGGCCCCCGTCGCCTAAAGAGCCCCCACCAAAACAGTTCCTTTCTCACTGCAACCTGCAATTTCCCGGGCCTCATTCATGTCCAGCAGGAACAGATCCAAGCCCACCTGTGCCAAGTGCACCCAACTTTGTCAAAATAACCTTTGGTGTTCGCCCGGCATAGCCCATGCCTGATGAAGCAAAAGCCCCTTGCTCTGCGAACTTGCGCATTGAGTGGTTTATCCTTCTCTGGGAATGTACCAGTGCCTCGCATTACCTGCAAGAATGTGATGGCCTCCCAGGATGGGGCTCTACTTTTAAACATCGCTATATTACCCTTCAAGCTGATGTGGCTCCCACCTCCTGCAACCTGTAGTTGCAGTCCTTCTAGCATTTAGTGCTCCCTAACACCTGTTTCCCCAATTTATGGAACAGCAGCACACTTGCTTAGCAGACCGCTTCCACAACCAGCCTATATACTCTGGCTATGCAGACGGGGCATTTCATGCATCACTGAAGCAACCCGTAACCTGCCCTGGGAGCAGCGTGCACCTACTTTGTTGAAGTTGACCAGACATGTGCACAGACCTTTGCGATTAATAAACCCTGGCGAACAAGACTGTTCGCATAGCGCACACCATTGCAGTCACAGCAACCATTTGGAGTGACAACTTACGCCACCTACCAGGCTTGCTTAACTAAAGCTCGATCACAGATACACACATACCTGCTAACCAGCTGTGACCCTTAAGGCTCAACCCAGCTAAAGACCTAGTACTTTGTTTTTTCAGGGAATATTGCCCTCCACAAGATCAAGCCGCACATGAGCATATGGCCTTCACCTACTGGGCCGAGGCGCAGTGTGTGGTCTGGAATTGTCAGCAATGGTGCTCCAAACACATTTCAAGCCGCTATTGGAGCCACGGCCACCTTCTGGCCTAACCAACTGACGCATGCCACCTGGCTAACTTGCCGCTGCGAGATTTTGATCTTAACACCACGCTCTTGCGGTTACTGGTGCACATCGTCTATAAGTCTTGCCCCCACTCTATTTAAGCAGTTTTCCGCAATGTACCCTTCTGCCCCTGTACGGGCGGGAAAATAACTGTAACATTGCAAATCCCACTGCACTCACATTCTCGGGCAGTACGGTGGGGGAGAGGGGTCCTTAGAATTGGTTCTGCTACATTGCCTGGCCTCCTAGCCCGCAAACACCCTCGTCTGACAGCAGACTATCTGCCGTGTCGCCCGTGCAATGTCCGCACCCTGGCGCAAGACGTCCCGTTCTATACCTCAACTAAAAGACTACCTTCAGTGAGGCTGGAGTGAACCGATGTATGTTGGGCCTCTGACCATAAGAACCTTGGTTTGCTTTGGCAGGGATAAAATAGTTGCATCTGTCACACTTGAAATAGTGTCAACGTGCAGTTCTTTTGCATTCTACACTGCAGAGTGTGCCTGGTATAATCCTAGACACCCCCTGTGTGCCAACCCGCTTTGACCCAAGATGCAAAGCACAGACCCGGTACACTTGGTTACCCCGGACTTACCTGCCCTCTACCGAAATCCATGTGTAAGGTAGCTGGTCCCTGATTTAATTCCTGGTGGTCTATGCGTTATGCCATACTCCTTTTATGCCTTTTTCTTAAAGCAGTTAACCCGCTCACACACGAGACCCACTGGTAGCAAGACCAGTATAACCTGTACATGGAATTTAAATTTCCTACTAACTGCACTGAGGGCAAGCCACACTCACTGCTACTGGTGTCTGACTAATCAGCCCTTGGAGGGCGTAGCAATACTGCCCGGTTAGCAAGTACGCCCACTGTACAGTTGTAACTTAGTAACTCCTGGCGCTGCCAACCGCAGGTGCCTAGTACCGGGCTGTGTGTATGCGGCCCAGGAACCTAAGCAATAGGCTTGGTGTGGATGGGTTGTTAACAATGCCTGGCCATAAGTGTAATACCTTTGACAAACCTCTCCTGACCAGCATCTATATCATTCTTAAACATATTTACTGTTTTTTGCCACATGGCACTCTTCTGGTTGGTGATACGGAACCACCTACCCCGCATAAGCTGACAGTCTCGCGTTGCCGTCACACCACCTGTGTCCCTTGAATCACCCTCCATCCTCCTGTGTCACCTAACCTCGGTTCTAGAGTGCACTTACTTCGCACTGTTGACCAGACAATTCCGCAGACCTCTTTGCTTGCTAGACCCTGGTGAACACATTAATGGTGTCAAATCTGGTTTGAAACAATATATGTATGGTGCCCACTATTGGAGACAACTCACCCCTTTGTGGAGTGACAACTACACAGGTGCCTACTCAAGTCACCCAACAGACAAGTTGGCCCTGACTACCTTGTGTTCTGGTGCCAGATTTGGAAAGAGCCTTGCCTTCACTTGCTGATCCCTGGGAAGCACACAATGCCAGTGCTCTGGCCGCACCGCGGCGATGCCCTCGTGTAGCACCGAACCCCTGGTCAAATAAGAGTACCAACTCCAACTACTTAAACCTACACCTTGACCATGGGTGGAGTCCGGCTCTCCCCAAACTTCTGCTGGTGTAACCCATGGTCACGCCTCCTGTTCACTTCAATTAGTAATTCATGGCACTGACAACCACAAGGGGCCTAATACTGGGCTGTGTAAATGCGGCCCAGGGTGACCTTAAACAATCGGCTTGGTGTGGATGGGTGCGAACAATACCTGGTTGAAGTGCAATCTCTTAGACAATCACCCCTGACAAGATGTGCCCATGCAGGTAGAAGAAAGAGTTATCCAGCCCGCCTTACTTCCTGTCCCAGTTATCTGAGTAAATTAGTGAAAGATGCACGTTTGAACTGGTAGCTGTCACCGTTACTTACGCCTGCAAATGCTCTGCTCAGCGCAGCCTGCTAGACAATGGCTTCCATTGAAAAGCGGTGCCAACAGACCTCCAAGCACTTAAGGCAGCACCTCTGAGTAGGGCTCCAATCTAACAGATGCCCCTTGCATCGGATACCGCATCTGGCTGAAAGCCTCTCAGTGCTACTGATGCCTTGGCGCTTCCTGCCCAACAGCCAGCTCACCCTGATACAATCCGCTCTTGACTGGGACTCAACCGTGCGGTGAAAGCACGAGGCATCCTAGCCTGACCTTAGCTCTTCACCAGGCTCCCACACAAGAGCCCTCCACAAACCTTGTGCCCTGAAACATTCGCCCTGTGGGGCAGTTGCGAATGGACTGCAAACAACTCCTAGGCCTTCTCTACCAATGTTGTAAATGGAGTTTCTGGTTGGCTAGGGTATGCACCTAAGCCTGTCCGAACCCACCTCTCTAGTCAGAAGGGAGTACACTTAAACTGCCCCTAGGGGGCTAGGCAGAGACTTTGGCTTATCCCAGAGGCAGTGTAAATTTACTGTGCCAACCGCACTCCCACAGTGGCACATTACAGAAGAGACTCCATACCAGGTTATTTTACCCTTTGTACGTCCATACAAGAGAAACTTAGTTCCATCTGCCCCTATTACCCTGTGCTACCAAACCTCATCATAACATCACAGGGATTACGTAACTCACTAGGTCAATCGGGCCACCGTCCTACAACTTAGTTAGCACAAGCCCGTGGCTGCCAGTAGGAACTGCACTTAGCATAACACAGCACAGAGTAAATATAAATTTGTACTTTCCCACCATTGGGCTGGTAACCGACGGCCAAAAAAGACAGAACCTGGGCATGAGATCCCAGTTTCCTAGAGTAAAACAATAATTATCCTGCACCATTAGCAAATGTGCCGCATGCACCCATGCCCTATCCACCTGTTGCTGTGTAGATACCGTCCAATTCAATGACATAGGCAACATGGCAACCAGTTCTCTCCTTTGTGGTCAACCAAATCCCATGTGCCGGGATTTCTCTACTAGTACCTATGATACTGAAACTGGATTTGTAAGGCGCACATGATGTTCGGCGATCGTGTCAATGCTAGTCGCCATGTTTCCAACTTCTCTATCGCGTCCGGCTTAGTGGGAGCACTACTAGGACTCGTGGGACGGATTAGAGGTCTAAAGCATAGGTGCCAATTAAGTGCACTGTCAGTCCTTCCTCACAGTGGGCATGAAAGAATTGAGCTGTGTCAAATGAAGGCTGTTCCAAACAGGTGCCCCCAATAATTTGGCCCAGAGCAGCTGGTAGTACTACAGCATGTGCTGTTGATTACAAATAAATGCACTCCTGACCTGTCCAAGAGGAACCCTCTACGGTTTACAGCACGTTGAGGGGAGAAGTACAGTTCCTGCCTACTTCGAAACCAACAAAACTAACGAGAAGGTGGACCTCTCTGGAGTGTCCCCCCTTGGCCCCCTGACATGCACATGTGCTAGGGGGGGGTGGGGGCAGAGAACCATGAGCAACTGAGTGGTCACTCGCGACACCGATTGGGTCGCATGCCCAGACAGAACTGATATTGAAACAATAGAAACCTACATGTCCACGATTTAACTCGGGCGCCATGAGACAGAGTCTTGAACAAGAACCGGTGGACAGCCAGCCCACTGGAGGCAGTGGTCTGTCCAGTTCTCCTCTGAGTTCTCCGCTACAGGGGCTCCAGATAATCTCAGTTGTGAGAAAAGTCTTTCTAACGCAGCCAACCGACAGTTTCGTAAGTGACTGGCCCCCCTTACGGTACGACCAAACCAAGGCTGAAGCAGTAGGAGCATGAGGCCTTAAGCAACGGGTGTCTTTGGGTACTGGAAACATTAATTAGCCACGCAAAGAACCATGGACATCCCCTTAAATGCGAGACACCAGCTCGTCAATGAAACAGTGTTGGATTAGGGACATAGGCGCTGTGAGAAGTTGGCCTGGTATATGCTGTTCACTAATTAAAGTGGACACCTTGCACCAGTCCAAATCGACTCTTATGGTAGATAGGTTTAAGACAACCTTTATAGAAAGCTATCCTATTGGTAGCTGTGGAGAGCAGCCTTCAGGCTAAGTCTTGAAGGAATGTAAAGCAGCTTGTTTTACCACACAATCTCTTGAATCACCAAATGAAAAGACACCACACAGGTATATATATCAAATATATATGTATTTATTAATAAACAACTCTCTACTAATCTCTTTATGAGATTAGAAGTCAGGAACATATGTACAAGTCAATTGTTATCAAAATAAGTTAGCACAAGTAAATACTACAATCTTATCTTGGCTAGACCAGGGCCTAGTGCACATCGAATCGAGGGACCCCCAGAGAACCACCCAGGTAGTTGTAGGAGACCCACAGGGGACGGACGCGGTGTTCAGACACTGGTGCGAGTCCTGAACGAGTCTATGCAAGCGGACGCGATTGAGTTATCACTGTTACAGGCCCCTGGCGTGTTCGAGGCGAACACACCGATCGGTCAGTACGAGTCGAAGGACGCGGATACTGGTAGAGTTACAAGGGAGTTGGACGCGTTGTGTCTAACACAGACGCGAACCCTGTACGAGCCAGTGCGAGAATCGCACGTGAAAAATAGGAGTTTTAGGATACTTCTGGTTAACCTACAAGCAAGTCACTTACAGGGTAAGTAGTTCTAGGGCCCACACCCACAGGAGCACTGTAGTGCTGGAGTTACCTCACCCAGGGGAGCCGGGTGCACAGGTGTCCTTTGGTGTCGGGTCGCGGCGTCGTTTTCAATGGCGAACAAAGAAGACTTGCTGCTTGTGATGTCTGAAGAAGTGTCCGGTGGAATCCAAGCCTGGATTCGGAAGAAGGGTGACCTGAAAGCAGAGGGGACAGTGTTCAAAGTCACTTGGCAGTGACTCGGGGCAAGGAAGATGGATGCCCACAGTCGTTGCAGGATTCAGGTTATTCACAGTTGCCTTGACTCTTTAGCCACGAGGTCCAGGAGGCGTCGACGATGACCAGGAGCTGGATTCGGCGTGTCCCAGGAAGTCTGCAGCTCACTGTGGTGTCGGCGACTAGATTGGAGCCAACAAACCTTGGTAACAGCAAGTCTTGTGGAAAGTGCGAAGAGGCAATGGCGCAGACCAGCAAGGTCTGAGGGACTCACCCAGCAAGGGTAAGTCAGGGCAGGCCTGGAGCAACCAGGGGAGCCCTTTGGTTTCTTGGAAAAGTCTTCAGGGGACCCACGAGCCGGCTGGCAAGGGATCGCAAAGACGCCTCGGGAGGATTCGCTCAACAGGGGCCCACGGTCACTCGGGATGGTATAGGCCTCTGATCTTCGGAGGGATTCCTGTTGGAGGCTGGGACCACACGTGGTCCAAAGCACAGGTTCTTGGAACGATGTGAAGGGGTTGCACTCGACAATAGTGCACGGTACCCAGGGGTCGCGGTTCCTTGTCACTCGTGGGGTCCACTTGCCTCAGCTTCACTGGGGACTCACGATGGCCTTGGAGAAGTCAGAAAATCTACTTCTTGGGCTGCAGGGACTTCGGACTCCGGCGGGAACGGCGTAGTTTGCGACCGTCGTTGTAGTTTTTGGTGCCTGCCAAGCAGGGGAGTCACTCCTTGACTCCAAGGGAGATTCTTCTGTCTTCCAAAGGTAGTGGAACGTCGAAGGGCCAGGATTCTTCTTTAGAGCGTCATCCAGGGATATCTAACTTTCAAGTTCAAGGGTTCCCTACCTTATACTAACAAGGAAGGGAGGGACTAGCTCTAAGACCCCACCTATGGGAGGGTCAGGGGAGTGGGTGGCTACACCCACTTCCCTTTGTCCAGTTTCGCGCCAGAGCAGGGGCAGGTAGCCCCTGAGCCGGTTTGAACTGGCATATGCACAGAGGAGCCTTCTGCTCCCCCAGTGCAGGACTTCAAAGCACTCTAGGAGTGCACCCACCCAGCCCCAATACACTAAACCCTGTCTGGGAGGTGGTCACACCTCCCTGTGACAGGATACCTTTTGTTGGGCTTCCTCCACTGCGAGTTTCGATCATCAGCAGGAGTGTGAGAAGTTGGCCTGGTATATGCTGTCCACTAATTATAGTGGGCACCTTGCACCAGTCCAAATAACCCCTTATTGGAGATAGGTTAAAGACAACCTTTATTGAAAGATATCCTAGTGGTAGCTATGGAGAGCAGCCTTCAGGCTAAGTCTTGAAGGAATGTAAAGCAGCTTGTTTTACCAGTCTATAATCTCTTGAGTGACCAAATGAAAGAGGACCACACCAGGTATATATTCAAAATATATGTATTTATTGCTAAACACACCCCTCTAGTCTTGTAGTGTAGCTCCTATTTCCCTTATAGGCTCTGCGCATTGGAATAATATATCCTATAGGTTTGACATAGGACTAAGGTCGGTATGTCCCTATCGAGTATATTAAACTTAATTACTTGTGCCAGCTAGCTCAGAGGCCACTAGAAACTTCTTGACAACAAGAAGGGATTAGTTTCTGGCAGCCGCAAAACACGACCACTGTGTTTCCCTTACAGAATCAGGATGTGTCCCAGAGTCGTAGAAACAATAGATAACTATTTCACTCAGCTCAGTCGTGCATGATTCAGTTACTCCTCAAAGTTACACAGAAATAACAGACGGGCGTTTCAATAAAAAGGTTTATTGAACAGTCTTGTTCCTGTTGTAAGTTAGATGTGCTGTTACGATCACAAGACAGTATGCGAGATAAATAATGTACAGGGTGAGCAGTAGAAATAAATAATACTGCGTTAGCATTATCTTTTAAGCATATATGCATTTACATAAATGACAAAGCCTAAAAATGCGAGTAGTCACACGATGCGTTTCTAGCCTAGTTCTACCCAGTGTGCCTAACCTTTCCTAGGTGTAGGGAGAAGTAGAAGTAGGTGCTGTATTCCTGACTAGATTATACTAAGAGTAAATTACGCCTAGAGTCTAGTATGCCAAGAGTCCCTCTTGGTTCTAGTCTGCTCCATACCTGAAGAATGAGAGAGGTAGGAATCTCTTTCCAGACTCGAACTCCAACACCCCGCAAGGGAAGTTAGATCACTGGAAGCTGGACTCTCTGCGTGCAGGAATGACAGCGTCTTCTCAGTGCGTCCGGCCGGGAATCGGGCTCCTCTGAAGTCGAGGTCTCCTCTGATTTACAGGGGTTTGGGAAGGTATATTTATACCTGAAAATGTTAGCATTGACGTGAGTTGGGTAGCGAAAGACGTCATGAATGAATCCCTTAAGGAATAGAGGTTCATGCATAATGTATGAGTCCTTGAAGAAATCAATAGTCCTGGGCAAGGGAAACTCCCGCAGCCTGAGGGTCTGTTTTTTCATGGACTCGTTGAGACGTTAGGGTGGACGGATGTCGGAAGCCATGCCTGTATTTGGTATGCATGGTTTATGCCTAAATAAGGTCTGGGATTTTATGCCTATATAAGGGCAGGTTGGATTCTGCCTATAGAAGGTCATGATTCTAGAAAGCCCGTTTATGGACACCCTATAAAGTATACAACACCCACTCCTCTTTTGTGTATACAACAATACTAAAATGCTAAACATTTAAAATGCTAAACATTAAAATGGAGTACCGCATATTAAAACATATCCTAAAAGCATTAAAAGACATATTAAAAATGCAAAGGTTTCTGTACATCATTAAGCAGTGCTTCATATTTCCAGCATTAAGTATGAAATAAATGCATTTGGAACGAAATATAAAAGCAATATTTACATATGACGAAAATGATCGAGAAGTTTGTTCAAAATCAAAAGTCATTTCCTGTCATGAAATTTAAATGAACTGATTTAGACACACAAAATGACTAAGTGTCCCTGGAAGTACTGCCAAGTCTGTATTATAAGGCTAGTTCTACTTTAAGCAGATTGGAGTGCCATTTTTGTTCGAAAAAATGGGACAAAAGTTCAAATTTGGTAAAGTTCCAAGGTTTTGAAAAATGAAGGCCAAATTGTTGCTGTTGCTCAAGAACACAGTATGCCGAATCAGAGTCAGTTTACGGGTCTGGGGTAAACATTAGATCATTTATTTCAATAGACAAAACATCTTCCACTGTCGTTGGTGTAAGCTGGAACACCTCGTGTAAAAGATTGACCGCACAAAGATGGGAAACATCGCTCTCAGCATAAGTCGCCGCAGCAATGTTCGCGTCCGTTGTTACCTGTGTGCCTGGAGTTGTTTCTCGTACTTCAGCAGCAGCAGGAGGCGATTGTGAGATCTCAATGAATGCCGACATCAGTATTGGAAGCCTCTGGGGACAACACGAAGCATGGACCGTTATCGGGACCAGCAAAGTATCGACGTCCTTTGGCGTAGCTGATGGATATGTTAGACATGCGTCCAACACGCATTCTTCACCGCATAGCAGGCAGCGTAGAACAGGTAAGATGCAATCATGCCAGATTGGTCTAAACGACAGGAACCACGTGGTATTAAGGTCCCGTAGACGAGTCATGCCCAATAGCTGTACTATTCGCTCACGGCACTTTCTTTCAAGGAGAGCTTTCTCCATTTCGCTCGGAGTGATTTCGGCGAAGAGGCTGGCCATAGCGCAATAGTAGACAGATGAATAAAATTCCCGCAACAAGTGCTAGAATTAATGGTATGCCACCAAACACCGAATGTGCAAAGTTCGGAATGATTCCAAGAATATCCTGGAACGGTGCTAAGAGACCGGAGCAAATGCTCTTAAATACATGTACAATTCCTGTTGTATCTGACATGTTAAAGATACGTGATATCATTTCTACGAAATGTATAGGGCAGTTTGTACGTATTAAAGTCTGTATCTCAGCCGAAGTCCTTGCAACTTGTAGATCATACGTTTCTTTGGCCGAGGTCAAAGGCACTGTTTGCTGTAAAAGCATGGCTTTCATTCTGCTTAAATTATCAAATCTTATAAAAGAGACGTTCAGCGAAGGCCATAAAGGCGACTCCCTGACTGTGTCTATTGGGGGAAACAATACTTGCATACAGCAAGTGACCCTGGAGTTGACCTTTACTAGATATGGGATGCCTGGCAACATTCCACAGCAACCCTGATCATTCAACATGAGGTAACTCCCGTTAGAAAGTTGTCCAAACGTTGGATTAATCACAGCAGCTGGTGAACCGTGCTGATGGCAAGACAAGTTTGCCACAGAACCATTACAAGCTCCGTGTAAAATAATGTCCTGACATATGAGTGAACCGGTCAGTGCATGTTTACAGTTAGTACCGCTAAGAAACACTTCACGATCCCCACTCCAACATCTATGTGTATACGGTAAATCCCAAGATATCTTAATGTATTCCTTACCCAACCTTTCATATTTGCCTGCTTGCATCTGTCTGAGGCAATACTGAAACTGAAAAGTTGTCACAGGTAATGTTATTTTGCCATGAATAACCCATTCAGTAGCTGGTTTTTCTGCCACTGTAAATGGTAGTTTTTCCATTTTTCAATGCTCAGCACTGTATACCTCGCTCCTCTTTGTGCCAATTCGATCTGTTTATCAGTGAGATTGTATTCTGCAAACAGAGACGACGTGTTGATGAAACGCCAAGGCACATAGCCCGCTCGCAAAGATTGCAGCGTCCATGTCAATAACACAATAGAACGTAATTGAGACTGACCTTGTTGTAACATAGCCAAATCTTGTTCTAAAATGTCGATAGCAGAGGATACAATGCCATCCAATGAATAAATCCTGGAGGACAAAGTTGTTAACCCATTGTCGACCACAGAGAGTGTTTTCTCTAAATTAATACGATCAAGTTCACGTATTCGTTCTGCAGCCTCCATCTGTGACACTTTCCATGCTTCGTTATAAGCAGCATAGATGCCGGCATATATGAAACGTTTTTGACGCGGTTTTCTTGGTCCAAGCAAGAATTCCCTAAGGTCTGCGTCCTTTGCAAGTAAGGTTAAGTGTTGCTTCACATCCTGTAGGTGTAGATTTATGCAGCCAATCGAGGCATAATTTACCTACACTGTATGTTGTTACTACCCCCGGATGTTGTCTTTGGACATATCTTGGGTCCGGCCTATGAATAGTAAAGCCCTGAGTTTTGTTCAAGAACCTTTCCTGACAGTTGTTTGTGTCTGTGGGCCAGATCAACCATTTCTTCCAATTTGGATGAGTTCTGTTGAGTTGTAGTATATTGTCAACTGTCACCACTGCCTTTGTATTATTATCACTGGCAGGTGTTGGCACAGAAGGTGTTTTCATCTCTTTGATCTTGGCTAATCCAAGACAAGATGTCTGTTGGACGGTGTCATTCAAAAACATTATTTGTTCAGGGATTATACAGGCTCTAAATAAAGCTTCTATACCCTGTACTTGCCAATCTTTACTACCCCAGACAGTTTTTGTCTCAATAGTGTCTTTCCATAAGTCGAAACCCTGTGTAGACAGTTGGGAAATAAATGCTTCAGAGTAAAGCTGTTTGGTATTTGTTAACATAATTTTCAGTCCTGTCTTGTTTACATTTTTATAGTAAAACGTTTCTGGGTCAGATGTATTATAACCTGAAAAATATGGAAACTTACTAGCAAAAGTTTTTGAACTACCTTGTGGTGGTGTAGGACAATGTTCCCACTGATTAAACATAAACACATTTCTTGGATATGGAGTTTTGTGCAAATAGTGATGACCATAGTGATTATAACAATATAATTCTTCATAATCGGATGAACCTTCTAAATATTCATTTTTAGAAAATGCAGCAGATTTTTCTAGATCAAACATTATATCTTGAACAGTCTCTAAGTCCCAATCATCTGAATAGGTACTGGACGTAATTAAATCACTCAGTGAAATTTTAAATAAATGTGGAATGTTCAATTGTTCACTTGGACCGAAGATTTCTTATCTGTTTTGTCCCACACTATACCATCCTGTATAGTAACAGCTGTGATGTTCACTGATGACAAGTCTCTTGCTTCACGATGGGAAGATTTATGTGGTTTCAAAAGTACATTCACGTCTTTTCCTTCACTGTTCACATGGATGTATCTGCCACTTATAAGCAAGCTTATTGTTGTTACCAAAGCTAGCCAGAGCAGGAAAACAAAAAGTCCAGATGTAATCCAGAGTTCAATCCATTGAGAAACCAGATAAGTCTTTTTCAGAAAGTGAATAAAGTCTTGTACTTGCTGCTTGAGTTTTGATGATGCTGGCGTCGTTTCAGGTTCGCTTGGATCCTCTGAAAACGTATCAAAGTCAATGAAATAGCCAGAAGCAGTTCTGTCAATTGTTGGAATTGCATCAGGATTCGTTGAAATCACAGGAACCAGTTCTTCACGTGTCACGTTGGCGTAGACAGGTGTATTTGGACGAACTGTTATTTTGTTGTCAAGAGGGATGAGTTCCATAGCTGTGTTGCTTAGTCCTTCATTTGTTACAGCTGAATTCTCGATCGTGATCAGTCTTTCAGTCTGAACCTCTTGGATAGTAGCGAGAGGAGTGCGTCTGCTACTAGGTCGGAGTCCACGAGGCCTACTGCTTAGTATTGGCCACATACTGTGGTTTGATCAGGTCGATTGACACAAATCTTTTCTCCTTTCTTCCAGCAAGGGGCGGCAGAAGTACTGTCCTTGTTCCTTGAACAGCTAGAACAGGTACTGGTTGTCTGTAAGAAGGTCCAAATTCCTTCTTGTCCGCTATTTTTCTCTGACTAGATCCCCAACTTTTGGAATCCAGACAGGCCTTGCTGGGACCGCCGATGTTTCCCCAGTGGTGGTTGGCTGTAGGGATACGTTGCTTTGTTTCGTTCTTAACTTGTTAAGATCCTGTAAAACAGCCAAACGATCTTTGATATCAAATTCTTTTTTGTCCACCACTGTGCCTACGTGTTCTAAGTCTGGAACCCACATTCTTGTCCCAAATAGGACCTCATATGGAGTGACCCCCTAGAGAACTTCTTGGCAGATTGTTAAGTGAGCGCTGAACGCTAATGAGGTGTTTGACCCACCCATCACCCGAGCCTAATACTCTAGCTGTTATAGACTGCTTTATGTCCCGGTTTTTCCTTTCCACAACAGAATTTCCCTCAGGATGGAATGGAGAGGAGTACCGCAATGCAACGCCCAGACTGGCCATGGCCTCCTTGTAAGCCCTAGAGCTAAACGCAGGACCCTGGTCAGAATGAAACGTGCCTATTGCGTATGTGCCGATATAGACTCGCAAATCTTTTATAACAGTTCGAGCGTCAGCCGAGCGCTGAGGCCATAACCATAGGAACCTAGATTCAGTATTTGCGGGAATGCCTTTGTCCAGTAGGACACTGGCGATTAGATAGCCTAATGCTGTCTAACAGTGGTGTCTGCACTGGGCTGCCGCATTCGCAGCATGGTGTTTGGTGGCTCTCTCGCTGTAATTTACAGTTTAAGCAATTGTTGATAAATATGTGAATGTGTGTATTCATTCCAGGCCACCAGTACATCTCTTTTAATATCAAAATTGTTTTTGAGATCCCTTGATGTGACAGACCCTCCCCCAAATGTGTTTCATAAATCAAGGCTGTTCTTCGTTCCATGTTTGGAATTACCCTATCCCCCACTCCAGGGATTCGAGCAAAAGGAACGTTATTCGCATCAATTACATAAGAGTACTTGAGTGGAAACTTTTTTGGTAACGCTGCACTTCTGCCTTTGCTTGAAGCATTGACAGCTAACATTATCTCACCGTCTATTTTTGTTTTTGAACGAGTGATCGCAGCTACGGAAGCCGTCTGAACAGCCCCCTTCGCGGCTTCGTCAGCCAATGAATTCCCTGCAACGTGAACGCCATCACGCTGATGACTCAGTGTGTGAATCACGTGAGCCTTTGGTAGTTCGTTTTTCAACTGAACTACTTGTTCCCAAAGCAATTTGTGCTTTATTGTGCCACCTTTCGCATCTTTAAAACCATTTTCAAGCCAGGTTCGTATATAGTCATTATGCGACTGAACACAGTAAAACGAATCGCACACTATCAGTGTGAGGAATTCTCGATCCGTACTCTCAAGTGCCAGTTTGAATGCCTGTAGTTCAGCTCGCTGAGCTGTACAATCACCTAGTGACTGAGTTTTTGTGACCATAGGTCTGAAGATGCCATTTCGCATGCGACCTTTAACGATTGCACACGCTGCACTGTAAGCTTGCTTACTCCCTGTTGCGGGCTGTGCGGATCCGTCAGTGTAAATTACGAATTCATACTGATCGAGAGGCAGAATCTCAGTGGGCAGAGGACATTCTTGTTCATATTGGAGAAATGCCTGTGTTTTTAAATCTGGATCAAAAACATATTCAACATCAGTTGCAGTAAGAGAATTAACCCACTGTATCCATCTCGGATGTAATGCTTTAGCATTTGGAATGCTCGCTTTTGTGACCGCTTCTAAAGCCGGTACTGGGGTAACGACAATTATGCGTTTTCCTTGGGCTAAGGCTCTTTCTTTTGCTACAGCTGTTTGAACTGCTGTCAGAATTTTTTCAGTTGAACTGAAGCGCATTTCCGCTTGTGTGTACAAATGTGATTTGTACGCGATTGGTACTTTCTCACCCTCATTAAAGGTTAAGTAAGTGAATCCACATTGACCCGAAATTATTCGAATCACCAAATTTCTTTGACTTACACGTGTTTGTAAGTGATTTGTTGCTAACATGTTAGCTTGGAGTGAACGCAAAATTTCTGTGTGTTCCTGTGTCCAGTTTTTAATTGAAAAATCAGGTTTGATTAGTGCGTAGAGAGGTTTAACCTTTTCTGCGTAGTTTAGAATGTATGTTCTTCCAAAATTGAGGAAACCCAGGATTGATTTTAAGTTTTTTAGCGTCTTAGGAGGTTGGAGCAGCGCACATTTCTCTAGAAAGTTAGCTGCCAAGCTCTTGCCTTCACTTGAAAGCTCATATCCCAAAAATAGGACATTGAGATGGGCAATTCTGGACTTTTTAAAGTTGAACTTGTAGCCCTCAGAGGCGAATCCCAGTATAATGGTGCTCACCCTGTTCAAGTGTTTTTCCAAGTCATCGTCTGTCAGATAGATGTCATCGACATAGGACAATGCCTCGTTGTCATAAATTTGTAGTAGCTCCGTTACTCTCGCTGAGAATAAGCCTGGGCTGTTCTTGAACCCTTGTGGGAGTCGACAAAAGTGATGCTGGGTCCCCATTATGGAGAATGCCGTTAAGTACCTGCTTTCAGGTGCTATGTTTTGACAAAAGAAACCGTTTGAGATGTCTAATGTGGTTTTGTATTTTTTACGCACAATGTTATTCATTAATGCTGTGCTGTGTGCATTTTGCACTGCAAAAGTTTTAGAACAAGTGTTTAAATGTCTGTAGTCCAAAACTAGACGATATGTATTGTCTGGTTTGGAGACAGGAAACAAAGGATTGTTCATAGATGAGGTGCAAGTTTCAATCACCCCTTGGTATTCAAGTTGATTTAAAATCTCCCTGACCTGTTTTTTAGCTTCTTGCTTAATAGGATACTGCCTTTGAGCAGTTGGTTCATGTTTCAGATTTATTTTATGGTGAGGTGAGTCCTCATCCCATCCTACATGATTTTTATATAATGCTGGAGCCTGGGCTCCTGCCCATTTTCTAGCATATGTATATTTTACATGAATTGGTATGTGATTGGAGAAGGCAGGCATAATCATGTCCTCGCTGTGTGGGCACTCCCTGACAAATTGTGGTGGCCAGTCCTTTTCTGCTAGAAGTATGTCATAACCCTTTGATAGTTTTTCCCAAAAAAGTGCTTTAACCTGTCTAGGTTTGTCTCCCTCCATCCGGAGTGTTATGTCATATAACCTTTGTGGAGTACTAACCCTGGTATCTACAGTCTCTACTGTAATGTACTCATTCAAGTCCACTATCTCCAGAAGTTCCATCAGGTTCTGGCGAGCTATTGTGACTTCTGCTGCACTGTCCAGCATTGTCTGAGCCCATTCTCCGTTCTTGAGTTGTGATCTCAGTATTCTCGGCATGTCTTATTTTTAGACCTGCTACTTTCTTTTGGAGAATTGAGGTTTAGATTTAGTTTTTGTTGCGTGCTTGTCGTCTTTTGATTTCACGCGTTCTTCTCTATTTTCTGTTCGTCCTCTTCTTTCCGAAGTCTGTGATGAGACCTGAAAGGGACGAGAGGAACGTGTATCATTATCTTGATACCTATCAGGTTTTCTCAAATGATCCCTATTCCTGAGGTTGTACCTCCTTTCAGAGGGCTCCTTTTGAGGAGACCTACCTCGGGATTGAGAACCTTTCTCGTTTGAATTTTGTTTAGTAGACTCCCACTTCTTTTTAGAAGATGTAGGAGTTTGTTTAATTGAGTCCTTCTCAGGACTTTCAGATAGTTTTGATTTAACTGGTCTCCCACCCAAACTATCTCTGCCTAATTCTGCATAAGATTGTTCTATTATTCTGGGTAGCTCTGTTTGATGTTCTGTAACATCAAATTCCCTTGATTTTTGTCGGATCGCCACTGCTGCTGCTTCCCCTTTAATATTTGATAATATTATTGTTGAGACCTGGTCGAAATTTTTCAGTAATTTCATACCTAAATTTAAAGCAGGCTCTGCCCCATATTCGTTTTGAATTTGTTTCAGGACATCAGGTATTACCGCAATTGACGGAATGCCGTGTGTTTTAGTGTAGATGGCAGCAAAGACTGAGCCCCAAGTGGTGCAGTCTTCCAGTTGTGGTGTGATCCCCATTGGTAAACTAATGGTTAGGATTCTGTGTTTCTCATGCGGGCTAGTATTTGGAAATACTGCCTCGATTTGAGTAATTTTTGAGCTATCCAAAATGGAATTTGCTCCCGCTTAGTGGGCATTTTACCCATGACTGCGTATAGAGTCTGTGGTGTACTTTTTAGTGTACTCCCCTGTGGAGGAGTATGATTTGTAACTGTTAATGGTGGTTGGACTGTGAAAGTCCGCATGACATATTGAACCAATTGTCTGTAGATTTTTATTAACTCTGTGAGTTGATTAAGTAGTTCCTCGTCTGACATTATTTCGATGTCTGGATGAGGTGTGTAGCCGGCTAGAATCGGCCATGTTGCTCCTGGTCTGCCTAGCGGACCGAGCCTGGTTATATTTCTGTTATGTTTTAGGGTGCCTTTAAACCAGAGCTGATGCTCTTGGTATGTTAATGGAATTTCTATATCCTCGAAAGGAATGTATTCCTCTGGTGTTTCATCTTCCTTGTAGAAGTGAAACAAGTGTGTTACTGATTGGATTCAGAAAGAATTACCCATGAATAGAATACCTCTGTCTGAAAGGATTCATGTGCCTCAATCACGAAAACTGCTCTACCCCCGCTCGGTGGTAGGCCATGTTTTATAAGTTTTAGAGTAATGGCTCTTCTTAAGTTTGGAGCGATGTCGATGACACCCTCCTCGGTTTCATTTAAACTGGTGAAGTTAAAAAGTGCTGCTTGGGCTGGATCAGCTGCAGCTACACCGTTTCCGGCGTCTTCATTCATTTTGTTTTTTGAAAAATGTAGGACAAGTTTCAAGGAAACAAAGATAAGGTGCACAATATTGTGGAACACTGTATCCTTCAACATTGAGCAAACCAAACAGCTAATATATAGGGGTCTTCCCTATGTAGCCGTGGCGGATACTAACCCTGCCCACTCCAGATGTCTTTTGGAGTATATGGGGTAGGGGTCTCTGAGAGTAAATAAAGGTGCACAGCTGAGTTACTCAGTATCTAACGTTGAATTACTGCCTTACCAAACGTTGGGCGCCATGTAGTGTAGCTCCTATTTCCCTTATAGGCTCTGCGCATTGGAATAATATATCCTATAGGTTTGACATAGGACTAAGGTCGGTATGTCCCTATCGAGTATATTAAACTTAATTACTTGTGCCAGCTAGCTCAGAGGCCACTAGAAACTTCTTGACAACAAGAAGGGATTAGTTTCTGGCAGCCGCAAAACATGACCACTGTGTTTCCCTTACAGAATCAGGATGTGTCCCAGAGTCGTAGAAACAATAGATAACTATTTCACTCAGCTCAGTCGTGCATGATTCAGTTACTCCTCAAAGTTACACAGAAATAACAGACGGGCGTTTCAATAAAAGGTTTATTGAACAGTCTTGTTCCTGTTGTAAGTTAGATGTGCTGTTACGATCACAAGACAGTATGCGAGATAAATAATGTACAGGGTGAGCAGTAGAAATAAATAATACTGCGTTAGCATTATCTTTTCAGCATATATGCATTTACATAAATGACATAGCCTAAAAATGCGAGTACTCACACGATGCGTTTCTAGCCTAGTTCTACCCAGTGTGCCTAACCTTTCCTAGGTGTAGGGAGAAGTAGAAGTAGGTGCTGTATTCCTGACTAGATTATACTAAGAGTAAGTTACGCCTAGAGTCTAGTATGCCAAGAGTCCCTCTAGGTTCTAGTCTGCTCCATACCTGAAGAATGAGAGAGGTAGGAATCTCTTTCCGGACTCGAACTCCAACACCCCGCAAGGGAAGTTAGATCACTGGAAGCTGGACTCTCTGCGTGCAGGAATGACAGCGTCTTCTCAGTGCGTCCGGCCGGGAATCGGGCTCCTCTGAAGTCGAGGTCTCCTCTGATTTACAGGGGTTTGGGAAGGTATATTTATACCTGAAAATGTTAGCATTGACGTGAGTTGGGTAGCGAAAGACGTCATGAATGAATCCCTTAAGGAATAGAGGTTCATGCATAATGTATGAGTCCTTGAAGAAATCAATAGTCCTGGGCAAGGGAAACTCCTGCAGCCTGAGGGTCTGTTTTTTCATGGACTCGTTGAGACGTTAGGGTGGACGGATGTCGGAAGCCATGCCTGTATTTGGTATGCATGGTTTATGCCTAAATAAGGTCTGGGATTTTATGCCTATATAAGGGCAGGTTGGATTCTGCCTATATAAGGTCATGATTCTAGAAAGCCCGTTTATGGACACCCTATAAAGTATACAACACCCACTCCTCTTTTGTGTATACAACAATACTAAAATGCTAAACATTTAAAATGCTAAACATTAAAATGGAGTACCGCATATTAAAACATATCCTAAAAGCATTAAAAGACCTATTAAAAATGCAAAGGTTTCTGTACATCATTAAGCAGTGCTTCATATTTCCAGCATAAAGTATGAAATAAGTATGAAATAAATGCATTTGGAACGAAATATAAAAGCAATATTTACATATGACGAAAATGATCGAGAAGTTTGTTCAAAATCAAAAGTCATTTCCTGTCATAAAATTTAAATGAACTGATTTAGACACACAAAATGACTAAGTGTCCCTGGAAGTACTGCCAAGTCTGTATTATAAGGCTAGTTCTACTTTAAGCAGATTGGAGTGCCATTTTCGTTAGAAAAAATGGGACAAAAGTTCAAATTTGGTAAAGTTCCAAGGTTTTGAAAAATGAAGGCCAAATTGTTGCTGTTGCTCAAGAACACAGTATGCCGAATCAGAGTCAGTTTACGGGTCTGGGGTAAACATTAGATCATCTATTTCAATAGACAAAACATCTTCCACTGTCGTTGGTGTAAGCTGGAACACCTCGTGTAAAAGATTGACCGCACAAAGATGGGAAACATCGCTCTCAGCATAAGTCGCTGCAGCAATGATCGCGTCCGTTGTTACCTGTGTGCCTGGAGTTGTTTCTCGTACCTCAGCAGCAGCAGGAGGCAACTGTGAGATCTCAATGAATGCCGACATCAGTATTGGAAGCCTCTGGGGACAACACGAAGCATGGACCGTTATCGGGACCAGCAAAGTATCGACGTCCTTTGGCGTAGCTGATGGATATGTTAGACATGCGTCCAACACGCATTCTTCACCGCATAGCAGGCAGCGTAGAACAGGTAAGATGCAATCATGCCAGATTGGTCTAAACGACAGGAACCACGTGGTATTAAGGTCCCGTAGACGAGTCATGCCCAATAGCTGTACTATTCGCTCACGGCACTTTCTTTCAAGGAGAGTTTTCTCCATTTCGCTCGGAGTGATTTCGGCGAAGAGGCTGGCCATAGCGCAATAGTAGACAGATGAATAAAATTCCCGCAACAAGTGCTAGAATTAATGGTATGCCACCAAACACCGAATGTGCAAAGTTCGGAATGATTCCAAGAATTGCCTGGAACGGTGCTAAGAGACCGGAGCAAATGCTCTTAAATACATGTACAATTCCTGTTGTATCTGACATGTTAAAGATACGTGATATCATTTCTACGAAATGTATAGGGCAGTTTGTACGTATTAAAGTCTGTAGCTCAACAGGGGCCCACGGTCACTTGGGACGGTATAGGCCTCTGATCTTCGGAGGGATTCCTGCTGGAGGCTGGGACCACACGTGGTCCAAAGCACAGGTTCTTGGAACGATGTGAAGGGGTTGCACTCGACAATAGTGCACGGTATCCAGGGGTCGCGGTTCCTTGTCACTCGTGGGGTCCACTTGCCTCAGCTTCGCTGGGGACTCACGATGGCCTTGGAGAAGTCAGGAAATCCACTTCTTGGGCTGCAGGGACTTCGGACTCCGGCGGGAGCGGCGTAGTTTGCGACCGTCGTTGTAGTTTTGGTGCCTGCCAAGCAGGGAGTCACTCCTTGACTCCAAGGGAGATTCTTCTGTCTTCCAAAGGTAGTGGAACGTCGAAGGGCCAGGATTCTTCTTTAGAGCGTCGTCCAGGGATATCTAACTTTCAAGTTCAAGGGTTCCCTTCCTTATACTAACAAGGAAGGGAGGGACTAGCTCTAAGACCCTACCTATGGGAGGGTCAGGGGAGTGGGTGGCTACACCCACTTCCCTTTGTCCAGTTTCGCGCCAGAGCAGGGGCAGGTAGCCCCTGAGCCGGTTTGAACTGGCATATGCACAGAGGAGCCTTCTGCTCCCCCAGTGCAGGACTTCAAAGCACTCTAAGAGTGCACCCACCCAGCCCCAATACACTAAACCCTGTCTGGGAGGTGGTCACACCTCCCTGTGACAGGATACCTTTTGTTGGGCTTCCTCCACTGCGAGTTTCGATCATCAGCAGGAGTGTGAGAAGTTGGCCTGGTATATGCTGTCCACTAATTATAGTGGGCACCTTGCACCCGTCCAAACAACCCCTTATTGGAGATAGGTTAAAGACAACCTTTATTGAAAGCTATCCTAGTGGTAGCTATGGAGAGCAGCCTTCAGGCTAAGTCTTGAAGGAATGTAAAGCAGCTTGTTTTACCAGTCTATAATCTCTTGAGTGACCAAATGAAAGAGGACCACACCAGGTATATATTCAAAATATATGTATTTATTGCTAAACACACCCCTCTAGTCTCTTTATGAGGCTAGAGTTCGAAGTACATAAATTATAAGTTAGTTATTAACAGTAATAGCACAAATACACGTTTGAGCCCTAGGGGCGTACCAAACCATATACCAATAAAGTGGTATAAGAACCACGACTGAGCTAGACACAAGGCCTAGAGCCTGTAGAAGTGCTTGGACCACAAGGAACCACCCAAGGCAGTGACACAGGGGACCCACGGGGGACGCGTGCAGTGTAGGAACACAGCCGCGAACCACCGTTAACTTCTATGGGGAAAGTCGCGATTAGAATTTAAAAGAAAAGGGACACTTAGAGGAGGACTTGGAGCAAACCACTTTAGAACTAGGTCGTTCTAGAGTCTATACCCACGGGAGCACCGGAGTACTCGAGTTACCTCACCCAGGGAAGCCGGGTGCATAGGTGTCTTTCGGGGTCGGGTTTCGTCGTCGTTTACTATGGCGATCTGCTGCAAAGTGCTGCTGGCGACCAAGTCGAAAGTGTTCGGGTGGATCCAAAGGTGGATCGAAGATCTGAAGAACCTGAAAAAAGAGGGGACAGAGTCTGGGTCACTAGCCAGTGACCAGGAAGGCGATGAGCGAATGCCCACCGATGTCGGGTGCTTCAGGTAGGTTGACAGTCGTCTTGACTCTTCAGCCACGAGGTCCAGGAGGCGTTGACGACAACCAGGAGCTGGAATCGAGCTGTCCCACAACGTCTGTCGCTTGCTGAGGTGTCGGCGACCGGATTGGACCCAACAAGCCTTGGCAACGGCAAGTTTCGTGGAAATGGAAGAAGGACGATGTTGCAGACCAGCAAGGTCTGTGGGACTCACCCAGCAAGGGTAAGTCAGGGCACGCCTGGAGCAACCAGGGAGCCCAAGCAGAAAAAGATTGGCCTTCGGGAGGGCCTACTAGCCAATGGACTAGCGACCGCGAAGGAGCCTCGAGACGATGCACGTGGAGCTGGCTCACAGGACACTCGTGGAGTGGAGGCCAGTGATCTTCGGTGCAGTTGGTGCTGGAGGCTGGGGCTACTCGGAGCCCAAAGCACGACTTCGTGGGAGACCCAGAAGAGGATGCACTTGCAAATGCATGCGGTGTCCAGGGGTCACGGTTTCACGTTACCCACGACAGCTACGGGCCTCAGCTTTGCTGGGGACTCAGGGCAGCCTCGGGGAAGTCTGGAAATCTACCTCTGGTGATGCAAAGACTTCGGCGTCCGACGGGAGCTTCAGTGATGCAGACCGGACAATTGCTTCTTTGGTGCCTGCCAAGCAGGGGAGTCACTCCTTGACCCCAAGGGAGATTCTTCAGTCCTCTAATCTTCAAGTAGAGCGTCGAAGGTCCAGGATTCTGTGTCAGAGTTTCGTCCAGGTTAATCTAAAGTCCTAAGGACTGGGGTCCCATACTTATACTAAGGTAGGGGGTTGGACATACTCTGTGGACCCACCTATGGGAGGGTCAGGGCAGAGGGGTGGCTACACCCCTTTCCCTTTGTCCAGTTTCGCGCCAGAGCAGGGGCTGGAAGCCCCTGATCCGGTTTGAACTGGGGTATGCACAGGGACACCAAATGTGCCCCCAGTGCAGGACTTCAAAGCACCAGAGAGTGCTCCCGCCCAGCCCCAATACACACTATCCTGTCTGGGGAGGTGGTTACACCTCCCTGGAACAGGAAACCTATTGTCCAGGCCTCCCCTGCCGGAGTTTCGGTCAGCAGCAGGAGGCCAGACTCGTGTCTGTGGCAGCGGCATCCATTTTGTGATGCCAGGGCTTGGAAAGAAGTTACCGGGCAGGCCGGTGTGTACATGTCTCTCCTCTAGAAGGGTGGAATGCTACCCCCGCCGCCAGAACTGGCGGGGGGTAGTATTCCAAGATGTTTGACACCAAACACGACATGTTTCCGTGCAGCCATCCCAAAGTTAGCATTTTAACGCGAGGTTATAATGCGCTTAAGAGTATATGGTCAGGCTGCACTACAAACAGCATCAGAGAAGGGTCTCCGAACTCTGCAGAGGGGCCCTGCTCATGCAGGGGCACCCTCTCACATAGGAACCACGCACTCTGCCTTCAGGATTGATAAGGCCTGCCATAGGAGTGACTTATAGGTTTATATGTGTGTATGTATGTAGTGATATAGGTAGCCTATATCACAGTAAGGGGTGCATGCACCACCTTACCCAGGCTGCAGTAGCAGACCTGTGGTGTCAGTTTGGATGGCCTTCCAGGGGTGGCACAATACATGCTGCAGCCCCTGGTAGGCCTCTGAGGTACCTATGCCCTGGGTACATAGTATACCATATACTAGGGACTTATAAGGGCACTCCAGATTCCAATCAGAGATGTGCCTAAGGCACATGGAAACCATTTTAAAGAGGAAGCAGCTAGGCTGGGGTTCTGATTAGCAGGGCCCCAGCCAGACTAAGGTCGAAAACAGTGAAGCATCAGCAAAAAGTGGGGGTACCCATGTGAAGCAGATCCTACTCTCCTACACAACCCCCCCCCCAAACGTAGGGACATTAAACTAACCTTGCCCAGTTAAGTCTTCATGTTCTAAGTGGAAGTACCTAGAGAGTCCATCTGCATTGGCATGGTTACTCCCAGGTCTATGTTCCACTGTGAAGTCCATCCCCTGTAGGGAAATGGACCACCTAAGCAGTTTGGGGTTTTCACCCTTCATTTGTTTTAGCCATAAGAGGGGCTTATGGTCTGTTTGAACAAGGAAGTGAGTACCAAACAAGTATGGCCTCAACTTCTTCAGAGCCCAGACCACAGCAAAGGCCTCCCTCTCAATGGCTGACCAACGTTTCTCTCTAGGGGTCAGCCTTCTGCTAATGAAAGCTACTGGCTGATCCTGACCTTCATCATTCAATTGTGACAGTACAGCCCCTACCCCCAATTCAGATGCATCAGTTTGAACAATGAACTTCTTGGAGTAATCAGGACTCTGTATAATGGGAGCAGTGCACATGGCCTGCTTCAGGTCATCAAATGCCTTTTGACAGCTAACTGTCCACTGAACCTTTTGGGCATTTTCTTGGAAGTTAAGTCATTCAGGGGTGTCACTATTGATCCATACCCCTTGACAAATCTCCTATAGTACCCAGTCAGGCCTAAGAAGGCTCTCACCTGAGTCTGGGTAGTTGGAGCAGTCCAGTCCATGATGGTCTGGATCTTGCTCTGCAAAGGTTGAACCTGGCCTCCACCCACAAGGTGGCCCAGGTACACAACCTGACTCTGCCCTATCTGGCACTTGGTGGCCTTGATAGTCAAGCCTGCTTTCTGCAGGGCCTGTAAAACATTTCTGAGGTGGACCAGGTGATCCTCCCAGGTGGAGCTAAAGACAGCAATATCATCTAGATATGCTGCACTATAGGCTTCCAGACCTGTAAGGACTGTAGTCACCAACCTCTGAAAAGTGGCAGGTGCATTCTTCAGACCAAAGGGCATCACCACAAATTGATAATGCCCACTAGGGGTTGAGAATGCTGTTTTTGGCTTTGCATCATCAGCTAGTCTGATCTGCCAGTAGCCAGCTGTCAGGTCAAATGTGCTTAGATACTTGGCTGATGCCAAAGTGTCTATTAGCTCATCTGCCCTAGGGATTGGATGGGCATCAGTCCTAGTGACTGCATTGAGACCCCTGTAGTCCACACAAAACCTCATCTCTCTTTTCCCACCATTGGTGTGAGGTTTTGGCACAAGGACCACTGGACTAGCCCAAGGGCTATCTGAGGGTTCAATAACTCCCAAATCCAACATTTTCTGGACTTCTGTCCTGATACAGTCCCTGACATGGTCAGGTTGCCTATAAATCTTATTTTTAATAGGCAGACTGTCCCCAGTGTCCACTTCATGAGTGCACCAGGTGGTCTGACTGGGTGTCAGTGAGAACATGTGTCTGAACTGATTGAGCACCTGTCTGCAATCAGTCTGCTGCTGGGTAGTTAGGCTGCCTGCCAAGGCTACACCATCCACTGACCCATCATCAGGGTTCTGTGAGAGCAGGTCAGGGAGTGGGTCACTCTCTTCCTCCTGTCCCTCATCAGTAGCCATGAGCAAGCCCATGTCTGCCCTGTCCACATATGGTTTTAACCTGTTGACATGGAGAACCCTGTGGGGACTCCTGGGTGTTCCTAGGTCTACTAAGTAGGTAACCTCACCCTTCTGTTCAACAATGGTATGGGGTCCACTCCATTTGTCTTGGAGAGCTGCTGGGGCCACTGGCTCCAACACCCACACCTTCTGTCCTGGCTGGTAAACAGTCAGTACAGCCTTTGGTCATGCCAGGCTTTTTGAAGTTCCTGGCTAGCCTCAAGGTTTTTAGTTGCCTTTTTCATATACTCAGCCATCCGGGAGCGGAGACCAAGTACATAGTCCACTATGTCTTGCTTTGGGGGCTTGAGAGGTAACTCCCATCCTTCCTTCACCAAGCACAATGGACCCCTGACAGGGTGACCAAACAAAAGTTCAAAAGGGCTGTAGCCAACCCCTTTTGAGGCACCTCCCTGTATGCAAATAAAAGGCAGGGCAAGAGTATGTCCCATCTTCGCCTAAGCTTTTCTGGGAGCCCTTTAATCATGCCCTTCAAGGTTTTGTTGAATCTCTCAACTAAACCATTGCATTGTGGGTGATAGGGTGTGGTGAACTTGTAAGTCACTCCACACTCCTTCCACATTGCTTTTAAGTATCCAGACATAAATTTTGCACCCCTGTCTGATACAACCTCCTTAGTGAAGCCCACTCTTGAGAAAATTCCCAGGAGGGCCCTTGCCACCACAGGTGCTGTAGTGGTCCTAAGGGGAATAGCCTCTGGGTACCTGGTGGCATGATCCACTACCACCAGGATAAACCTGTGCCCAGATGCTGTTTGGGGATCCATGGGACCAACAATGTCAATCCCCACCCTTTCAAAGGGAACCCCCACCACAGGTAGTGGTATCAGGGGGGCCTTTGTAGTGCCACCTGCCTTGCCACTGGCCTGGCAGGTTACACAGGAGCGACAAAACTCCTTGGTGTCTTCAGACATGTGGGGCCAGTGAAAGTGAGGGACAATCCTGTCCCAAGTCTTGTTCTGGCCCACGTGATCTGCTAAGGGAATATCATGGGCTAGGGTCAATAGGAAGCCCCTGAACATCAGAGGTATAACCAACCTCCTGGTAGCACCAGGCTTGGGGTCTCTACACACTGAGTACAAGAGTCCATCATCCCAATACACAGTATGGGGACCACTAGCTTTCCCAGCAGCCTCAGCAGCAGCTTGCTGTCTGAGGGGTTCAAGAGAGGGGCAGCTCTGCTGCTCCTGGCTCAGATCTTCCCTGGAAGGGCCCCCTGTCCCCAAGAACTCAACCTGGTCAGGTTCAAGTTCCTCTGGGACAGTTCCTTCCTCAGGACTGAGATCATCCCCCTCAAGGGACTGATCTTCCTTCTGAGCCAAGGGGGAAGGCACTGCCTTTACCCTACTACTCCTCTTCTTGGAGGGCACTTGGTCCATTATTCCAGAATCCAAGGCCTGTTCAGTGCTAGACATTTTGGCTTGTGACCTGGTCACAGCAAACACATCTGCAGGGATGCCCAGCATTTCTGCATGGGTCCTGAGCTCCACTTCTGCCCAAGCTGAAGTTTCTAAGTCATTGCCAAGCAAGTATTCAACGGGTAGGTCTGCACTTACCACAACCTTCTTAAGGCCAGTTACCCCTCCCCAGGAGAAGTTAACAACTGCCAGAGTATGGTCTGTTCTGACATTGCTAGCATTGGTCACTTGGTACATTTCACCAAGTATAATCTGCCCAGGATTCACAAGGTCTTGTGTCACCATGGTGACACTTGCCCCTGTGTCCCTAAATGCCAAAGCCTCTCTTCCATTGATTAAGGGCTGTTGTCTGTACTTGCCCAGATTACTGGGACTCACAGAGGAGGTCATATCCATGCCTCCATCACAGACTAGGACAGCCTGAGTGAGTTCTCTGACTAGGTCAGAGCTCATCTCTTTACCCAGGGTCAACCCTACTAAACCCTTGGCTTGTGTAGTCCCACCACCAACTGTAACTGCACTAGGGGGAGCAGGTGCCTTAGGGGCATTGGTGGGGGCTGGAGTCGAGTCTTTAGACTTGGTGCAATCACTGGTCCAGTGGGTCTTTTGCTTACAGACCTTGCACTATGGTTTCCTTTGGCCTTTCCCTTTGGTAGACTGTGAATCCCCACCTGAAGAAGATTTTTGGGGGCCTTGTGAAGACTTTTGATCTTTACCCTTCTCCCCACCCTTATCAGAGGTTTTCGAATCTTGCTTCTTAGGGTCACCGCCTTGGTTCTGTACCTTCTGCTTCACCCTGGTTCTGACCCATTTGTCTGCTTTCTTTCCCAATTCTTGGGGAGAGGTCAGATCAGAGTCTACCAGGTGCTGATGCAACAGCTGATTTTGACAGTTATTAAGAATCTGCTCCCTCATGATCAGATTGTACAATCCTGTGAAGTCACATACCTTACTGCCCAATAACCAACCTTCCAGAGCCTTGGCAGAACAATCTACAAAGTCCACCCAGTCTTGAGTCTGTGCTTTTGGGTATCCCTGAACTTTAACCTGTATTGTTCAGTTCTTAGGCCAAACCCATCAATCAGAGCACTCTTCAAGACTTTGTAATTATCAGCATCCTCCTCTCTAACAGTGAGGAGCTTGTCTCTACCTTTGTCTGCAAAGGAGAGCCACAAGATTGCTGCCCACTGCTCCTGAGGGACCCTCTGTACTTTACAGGCCCTCTCTAGAGCAGTTATCCATTTGTGGATGTCATCCCCACTCTGGTAGGGAGGGACAATCTTGCTCAGGTTTGTATGGTCATAAGACCTTTCCCTATCTTTGGGGAAACTGCTGCCACCATGGGACTCTAGTCCCAACTTTTGTCTCTCTCTATAGAGATCTAGGGACTCCCTGTCTATAGCCAATTGCTGTTTCCTGAGTTCAAGCTGAGTTTGCTCATATTGAATCAGTCTCTTTCTCCTCTCATGAGAGGATTCCCTCCTATGAGAGGAGACAGAGGTCCCTATTGAGGTGTCAGAGTGGTTAGACTCCTGAGAAGGAGACCTAGACCTTCTGGGCACACTCAGAACTCTTCCTGGGGGACAAAGGGGAAGTCAGTCTGATCCTCTCCTCCTCCTCCTCCACAGGAGGAATTGGATTTTCCAGGACAAGGTCATTTTCACCTTCCTGGCCAGTTTCAGAGGGTGGGGCCTGGGTTTCTTCACCCCTGGCCCCTTCCTCATCTTCTGCCCCACCCTCTTTGCCTACCCCTTCAGACCCTAGGGGCCTGCTGAGATCATCAGCTAGTAACACCTCCCTGAGGTGTTGGGTGCTGGCACTTTTGCCTGCCTTCAACTTCCTAGTATTGCATAATGCTCTCAATTCCAAGAATGGGAGTTTATCATACTTGGAGGGAAGAAGCCCACTGGCTTCTGGCAAGGACTCACTGGGTCCTGGCTTTGAAGACATTACTAGTGAGGTGTGGTGTATGCACTACCTACTCTAGTGTGGCCTACTAAACTCTCTTGAGTTGTAGAAAGGGTGTGCTGTCCCTTAACACACAACTCTAAGTTCAGTAGAACTTACTGTATTACTAAGCTTGATTTATATGTACCTTAGGTACCCTTAGTGGTTTTCAGTTGATCAATTCAATTGAGATTATCTGGTAAAACAATAGCAAGCTGGAATCCCACACGCTGCACACCAATGTGAGAAGTTGGCCTGGCATATGCTGTCCACTAATTATAATGGGCACCTTGCACCAGTCCAAACAACCCCTTATTGGAGATAGGTTAAAGACAACCTTTATTGAAAGCTATCCTAGTGGTAGCTATGGAGAGCAGCCTTCAGGCTAAGTCTTGACGGAATGTAAAGCAGCTTGTTTTACCAGTCTATAATCTCTTGAGTGACCAAATGAAAGAGGACCACACCAGGTATATATTCAAAATATATGTATTTATTACTAAACACACCCCTCTAGTCTCTTTATGAGGCTAGAGTTCGAAGTGCACAAGTTATAAGTTAGTTATCTACAGTAATAGCACAAATACACGTTTGAGCCCCAGGGGCGTACCAACCCATATACCAATAAAGTGGTATAAGAACCACGACTGAGCTAGACACAAGGCGGGGGGCCTGGAGAAGTGCTTGGACCACAAGGAACCACCCAAGGCAGTGACACAGGGGACCCACGGGTAACGCGTGCAGTGTATGAACACAGCCGCGAACCACCGTTAACTTCTATGGGGAAAGTCGCGATTAGAATTTAAAAGAAAAGGGACACTTAGAGGAGGACTTGGAGCAAACCCTTTGAGAACTAGGCTGTTCTAGTGTCAATACCCACGGGAGCACCGGAGTACTCGAGTTACCTCACCCAGGGGAGCCGGGTGCATAGGTGTTTTTCGGGGTCGGGTTTCGTCGTCGCTTTCAATGGCGATCTGCTGCAAAGTGCTGCTGGCGACCAAGTCGAAAGTGTTCGGGTGAATCCAAAGGTGGATCGAAGATCTGAAGAACCTGAAAGCAGAGGGGACAGAGTCTGGGTCACTAGCCAGTGACCAGGAAGGCGATGAGCAGATGCCCACCGATGTCGAGTGCTTCAAGTAGGTTGACGGTCGTCTTGACTCTTCAGCCACGAGGTCCAGGAGGCGTCGACGATGGCCAGGAGCTGGATTCGAGCTGTCCCACGACGTTTGTCGATTGCAGGGGTGTTGGCGACCGGATTGGACCCAACAATCCTTGGCAACGGCAAGTCTCGTGGAAATGGAAGAAGGACGATGTTGCAGACCAGCAAGGTCTGGGGGACTCACCCAGCGAGGATAAGTCAGGGCACACCTGGAGCAATCAGGGAGACCAAGCAGAAAATGATTGGCCTTCGTGAGGGCCTACTAGTCAACGGACTAGCGACCGTGAAGGAGCCTCAAGACGATGCACGTGGAGCTGGCTCACAGGACACTCGTGGAGTGGAGGCCAGTGATCTTCAGTGCAGTTGGTGCTGGAGGCTGGAGCTACTAGGAGCCCAAAGCACGACTTCGTGGGAGACACACAAGAGGATGCACTTGCAAATGCGTTTGGTGTCCAGGGGTCACGGTTCCAAGTTACCCACGACAGCTACGGGCCACAGCTTTGCTGGGGACTCAGGGCAGCCTCGGGGAAGTCTGGAAATCCACCTCTGGTGATGCAAAGACTTCGGTGTCCGACGGGAGCTTCAGCGATGCAGACCGGACAATTGCTTCTTTGGTGCCTGCCAAGCAGGGGAGTCACTCCTGACCCCAAGGAGATTCTTCAGTCCTCTAATCTTGAAGTAGAGCGTCGAAGGTCCAGGATTCTGTGTCAGAGTTTCGTCCAGGTTAATCTAAAGTCCTAAGGACTGGGGTCCCCTACTTATACTAAGGTAGGGGGTTGGACATACTCTGTGGCCCCACCTATGGGAGGGTCAGGCAGAGGGGTGGTTACACCCTTTCCCTTTGTCCAGTTTCGCACCAGAGCAGGAGCTGGAAGCCCCTGAGCCGTTTTGAACTGGGGTATGCACAGGGACACCAAGTGTGCCCCCAGTGCAGGACTTCAAAGCACCTGAGAGTGCTCCCGCCCAGCCCCAATACACACTATCCTGTCTGGGGAGGTGGTCACACCTCCCTGGGACAGGAAACCTATTGTCCAGGCCTCCCTGCCGGAGTTTCGGTCAGCAGCAGGAGGCCAGACTCGTGTCTGTGCAGCGGCATCCATTTTGTGATGCCAGGGCTCTGGAAAGTCAGTACCGGGTATACCGGTGTGTACATGTCTTTCCTCTAGAAGGGTGGAATGCTACCCCGCCGCCAGAACTGGCGTGGGGTAGTATTCCAAGATGTTTGACACCAAACACGACATGTTTCCGCGCAGCCATCCCAAAGTTAGCATTTAACGCGAGGTTATAATGCGCTTAAGAGTATATGGTCAGGCTGCACTACAAACAGCATCAGAGAAGGGTCTCCGAACGCTGCAGAGGGCCCTGCTCATGCAGGGGCACCCTCTCACATAGGAACCACGCACTCTGCCTTCAGGATTGATAAGGCCTGCCATAGGAGTGACTTATAGGTTTATATGTGTGTATGTATGTAGTGATATAGGTAGCCTATATCACAGTAAGGGGTGCATGCACCACCTTACCCAGGCTGCAGTAGCAGACCTGTGGTGTCAGTTTGGATGGCCTTCCAGGGGTGGCACAATACATGCTGCAGCTCCTGTTAGGCCTCTGAGGTACCTATGCCCTGGGTACATAGTATACCATATACTAGGGACTTATAAGGGCACTCCAGATTCCAATCAGTGATGTGCCTAAGGCACATGGAAACCATTTTAAAGAGGAAGCAGCTAGGCTGGGGTTCTGATTAGCAGGGCCCCAGCCAGACTAAGGTCGAAAAACAGTGAAGCATCAGCAAAAAGTGGGGGTACCCATGTGAAGCAGATCCTACTCTCCTACAAGGAGTGTAGGAGAGTAGGATCTGCCTCTTATGGTAACCCCACTTTTTGCTGATGCTTCACTGTATTTTGACTTTAGTCTGGCTGGGGCCCTGCTATTCAGGTCCCCAGCCTAGCTGCTTCCTCTCTAAATGGATTCCAAGTACCTTAGGTACTTCTCTGATTGGATTCTGGGGTGCCCTTATAAGTCCCTAGTATATGGTATACTATGTACCCAGGGCATAGGTACTCAGAGGCCTACCAGGGGCTGAAGCATGTATTGTGCCACCCCTGGAAGACCCTCCAAATGACACCACAGGTCTGCTACTGCAGCCTGAGTAAGGTGGTGCATGCACCCTTACAGTGGTATAGGCTACCTATATCACTACCATTGCACACACATATAAACCTATAAGTCACTCCTATGGCAGGCCTTGACAATCCTGAAGGCAGAGTGCTTGGTTTTTATGTGAGAGGGTGCCCCTGCATGAGCAGAGCCCCTCTGCAGCATTCGGAGTACCTCCTCTGATGCTGTTTGCAGTGCAGCCTGACCATATACTCTTAAGTGCATTATAACCTCGCGTTAAATGCTAACTTTGGGATGGCTGCACGGAAACATGTCGTGTTTGGTGTCAAACATCTTGGAATACTACCCCCCCGCCAGTTCTGGCAGCGGGGGTAGCATTCCACCCTTCTAGAGGGAGAGACATGTGCCAACCGGCATACCCGGTATTAACTTTAAAGAGCCCTGGCATCACAAAATGGATGCTGCAGCCACAGACATGAGTCTGGCCTCCTGCTGCCGACCGAAACTCCGGCAGGGGAGGCCTGGACAATAGGTTACCTGTTGCAGGGAGGTGTAACCACCTCCCAGACAGGCTGATGTGTATTGGGACTGGGTGGGTGCACTCTCCAAGTGCTTTGAAGTCCAGCACTGGGGGCACATTTGGTGTCCCTGTGCATACCCCAGTTCAAACCGGCTCAGGGGCTTCCAGCCCCTGCTCTGGCATGAAACTGGACAAAGGGAAAGGGTGTAACCACCCTCTGCCCTGACCCTCCCATAGGTGGGTCCCCAGAGAATGTCCAACCCCTAACTTAGTATAAGTATGGGACCCCAGTCCTTAGGACTTTAGATTTACCCTGGACGAAACTCTGACACAGAATCCTGGACCTTCGACGCTCTACTTTAAGATTAGAGGACTGAAGAATCTCCCTTGGGGTCAAGGAGTGACTCCCTGCTTGGCAGGCACCTAAGAAGCAATTGTCCGGTCTGCATCGCTGAAGCTCCCGCCGGACGCCGAAGTCTTTGCATCACCAGAGGTAGATTTCCAGACTTCCCGAGGCTACCCTGAGTCCCCAGCGAAGCTGAGGCCCGTGGCTATCGTGGGTAACGTGGAACCGTGACCCCTGGGCACCGCGTACATTTGCAAGTGCATCCTCTTCCTGGTCTCCCACGAAGTTGTGCTTTGGGCTCCGAGTAGCCCCCGCCTCCAGCACCGACTGCACTGAAGATCACTGGCCCCTACTCCACGAGTGTCCCGTGAGCCAGCTCCAAGTGCGTCCACTCGAGGCTCCTTCGCGGTCGCTAGTCCATTGGCTAGTGGGCCCTCCCGAAGGCAACTCTTCTTCTGCTTGGGCTTCCTGGTTGCTCCAGACTTGCCCTGACTTACCCTCGCTGGGTGAGTCCCCCAGACCTTGCTGGTCTGCAAAGCCGTCCTTTCTTCATTTCCACGAGACTTGCCGTTTCCAAGGCTTGTTGGGTCCAATCCAGTCGCCAATACCTCAGCAAGCTGCAGACGTCGTGGCGCAGCTCGAATCCAGCTTCTGGTTGTCGTCGACGCCTCCTGGACCTCGTGGCTGAAGAGTCAAGATGCCTGTCAACCTACCTGAAGCACCCAACACCGGTGGGCATCGGCTCATCGCCTTCCTGGTCACTGGCTAGTGACCCAGACTCTGTCCCCTCTAATTTTAGGTTCTTCAGATCTTCAATCCACCTTTGGATCCACCCGAACACTTTCGACTTGGCCGCCAGCAGCACTTTGCAGCAGATCGCCATTGAAAACGACGACGAAACCCGACCCCAAAAGACACCTATGCACCCGGCTCCCTGGGTGAGGTAACTCGAGTACTCCGGTGCTCCCGTGGGTATTGACACTAGAACAGCCTAGTTATCAAAGGGGTTTGCTCCAAGTCCTCCTCCAAGTGTCCCTTTCCTTTAAAACTCCAACCGCGACATTCCCCATAGAAGTCAACGGCGGCTCACGGCTGTGTTCTCACACTGCACGCGTCCCACGTGGGTCCCCTGTGTCACTACCTTGGGTGGTTCCTTGTGGTCCAAGCACTTCTACAGGCTCTAGGCCTTGTGTCTAGCTCAGTCGTGGTTCTTATACCACTTTATTGGTATATGGTTTGGTACGCCCCTAGGGCCCAAACGTGTATTTGTGCTATTACTGTTGATATTCGACTTGCAAAGTATGTACTTCGAACTCTAGCCTCATAAAGAGACTAGAGGGGTGTGTTTAAGACTAAATACATATATTTTAAATATATACCTGGTGTGGTCCTCTTTCATTTGGTCACTCAAGAGATTATAGACTGGTAAAACAAGCTGCTTTACATTCCTCCAAGACTTAGCCTGAAGGCTGCTCTCCATAGCTACCACTAGGATAGCTTTCAATAAAGGTTGTCTTTAACCTATCTCCAATTTGGGGTTGTTTGGACTGGTACAGGGTGCCCACTATAATTAGTGGACAGCATATACCAGGCCAACTTCTCACAAGGAGGAGATTTCAATATCACTTTCGAACCATTGGACTCTGAAGATGTAACCGACAACGACCAGGTAGATGAGCTGTGGCATGTCCCTCCCCTTGATTTACCACAAATCAAAAAATGGACACAAACTGCCTTGCAGCTCCAAGCCATAACACTTGAGTACAGGCTTAGGGCAGCCAATGGTCACACTAAATCCGACAAAATGGGGGCCAACACCTTCAACAGAACTGCTAACTTGAGCCGAATCGACTACGTACTGATAGACATGAGACTGTGGCCTGAAGTATTTGATATGGTAGTCGTGTCGACTATAGACAGTGACCATAGCCCCCTCGAGCTCGCCATGACCATATTTTTTACTAAGAACAGCAGCAGCTCCGGCACAAAAGTCTCGTCCAAGGAGCTATGCCCTACGAATGACAACAGGCGCCTCAAATGGGCATGTGTAGCAATTGATACCAACAAGCTCGAAGTCATATAGCAAACACTTTTAGATAGCATTACCAAACTCCATAACAGATTAGAGCAGTGGGAGGAGCTTGAAATGGTTACGGACATTCACTCGTCTTTATTTACTCAGCTAGCTTCCCATTTCAGCCTGCCGAGATCGCACCGCAAGAAGACATCAGTCAATTCCCAATTTTCCTGGTTCAACCAAAAGTGAAAGAAACTACAGTCAGATTTGGCAGCTGTAATCAAAGCAAACAAAGTAGCAGACATAGGATTGGCTAGGAGATCCTATAAGATAGCATAGGCGGAAGCAAAAAAGGAGTGGGCTGAGAACCGTTGGCTACAGATTCACGATGCCTGCCATAGGAAAGATTCACAACAGTTCTGGTTGCTAGTTACTAGGGTAGACGCTGAAAGACCCAGACCACCAACTAACAATATTGCAGAGGCTGCCTGGTTTGATCACTTTTTCTGTAGTATATTCGGGATCAGGAGTGATGGCCACTGAAGGCTCCTTCAAGGAATACGCCAGCACCCAGTCCAACATTGACCTATTCGCCACAGCTGATATAATACAAAGCATTAATTCTATAGTTAAAAACAAAGCCTCGGGTCCTGATGGTGTACCCGGTGATGTCTTTCTTATCGACATTCCTAATTGGTCCAATTACATCCGGACATTAGCGAATGGAATAGCTGCTGGGGTCCCGATACCTCCGTCGTGGAAGGGAGCTGAAGTTATTCCGGTTTTCAAGAAGGGGGATCGCTCACTGCCCTCCAATTATTGGCCAATTAGCCTAATTGACGGTGCACAAAAGGTCTTCTCCTGTGCTCTTCTTACCAAAATCACTGAATGGATGGAGGAGAATGACATACTATCCCCCTTCTAAGCGGGGTCAGGAGGAACATTAGCACCATTGATCAGGTCTTTCGTTTCACCTTATTGGCCTGGAAGACAATGAAAATAGAACAGGGCAGTTTCAACACCGCCTTTATTGACCTAAAGACAGCCTTCGACCTTATCTCCAGGCCCAAACTTTGGCATGTCCTACACGATCTGGGGCTTCCAACTGACATCTTGGCGCTTTTAGTCCGATTGCATGATGATAACTATGCAAGGGTTCACTGGGGGGATCATGGGCAGCTGTCAGACTCAATCAAAGTCGTTAGAGGGGTGCGGCAGGGCTGCGTCCTAGCCCCCACCCTATTCTCGCTCTTCATAAATGGAGTGGTGAAACATCTAGCAGAAGTCCACACAGATGCCCCATCAACGGGGAGTGTAAAAATAACAACTTTGCTGTTCACGGATGACACGCTACTGGTTTCCAAGCCCCCCAGTGGCCTTCAATTGCTACTTGATCGTTTCATGGCCTTTTGTGGAATAAGAGGATTGGAAGTTAACACCTCGAAAACAAAGCTCATTCTGATGAACCCCCACAAATCGGTCAGAGGCAAACTGCTGTTGGGGGGACTCCTCTGGAGAGAGTGGACACTTTTAATTATTTGAGTGTAACCCTCACGGAGAAAATGGCCTGGAAACATCATATCTCGAAGCGAATCCTTCAGCAGAGGAAAACCACGGGGGCACTGATTATGGAACACAGGGCTTCTCAAACCAGACTGATTGCAGCTCCGCTCCAGATATATGATCAGAAGGTGGTAGGTTCAGCTCTGTATGGGGCTGAAATCTGGGGGTTTGACAATCTAGAGGGCCTTCTTCGTACAGAAAACACATTTCTAAGATTGCTCTGTTCTCTCCCCCAGAGTACCCCGCTTCTCCCACAAGGGTTAGAGATGGGCAGAACTACTATAGTGGATAAAGCGAGGCTTCGCCCCCTTCTTTTCTGGCTGCGTCTAAAACACACACCAGAGCTTATCCACTACGCAGCCACCTTTGAAGAAGTCCTCAAGCTTGATCGTTTAAAAAAATTTGGGTGGTTTAGCAACATCCAGTCATTGCTTTCCGCCATATGCCTGGGGAATCTGTGGGATGAGTCTGGCACCAGCTTATTGCCTAGCAGAGAATATGTAAGACCCACTATTGGAATTGGGTGGCACAGAGAATTGTCACTCATACAATAGGAGGCCCCCTCACATTAGAATTTATGGAGTTTAAGTTGCTAGGTGTGTAGAGCAGTACATGGAGGTCATTACGATCCCGCATGACAGAAAGCTATATATTCAATTTAGATTCGGCTCCCTCCCTCTGAAATCGTTCACAGCGGCATGGCAGCGGGGATCCTCGGCCGCATCATGCTGCTGTCCGTGTTGCCCAGGGATTGAAGAGAATATTAAGCACACTTTTTTGCATGTCCACTATATAAATTCCCGAGACATAAATGGTTAGCCCCTGTCTGTAGGCTGATGGGAACCCGATGCCATCAAGAAGCACTGCGTATTTTAAAAAACAGACTCAAGGCCACTAGTAGTTTGTGCAGTGGCGAAATTCTTGGGGAAAATGTGGTTTATCAGGAGGCATGCACTACAGAACGGTTAAACCACCTTCAGATTTTATATTGATTTTTATCTTGGCTAGTCTACAGCCTTATTTTACGTCCCTCGTATCAATAGCATTCAGAATTGCATCCACGCCTCCGCGAACATGTTTATGGGTCGTTTGCACAACATCTGTTGGGTCCCTTCTGCACCATGGTATTATTAATGCACTGTTCTTTTTTTATAAATTGTTGTTTTTATTAGCTAGTTTAGCCGCTTCATTTTGATGGAGCTATTTGACCAAAAAATGGAAGTTGTGCCCACAATGTATCTTTTAATATGTATACAATATTGTATTTTTGCACTAAACACACTTACACCTTTATGCATTTCTCCAAGGGTTTCAACCTGTGAGAGATCCTTCCCCAGTTTATTCTCTGTGTAGGTCTCTTCCAACTTGTAACATAGTTTTTATGAATTAATTATTTTCATAAACTGTTGTTTTTACTCGCCAGGTTTGCTGCTTCATTTGGTGGAGCTATCTGACTGGAAAATGGACGTTGTGCTTATATTGTAACATCACCATGTATGTAATATTGTACCTTTGCACTTTACGCACTTGCACTTTTATGTAATCCTTTATGGGTTTCCACTTGCGAGAGTTCTTTTTACAGTTTATTCTCCGTTTTTTAAATTCCAATTTTAATTGCGAACATGAAGTTGGTATTTTTTGATTTGTCAGCTAACTTTATCTGTATAATGAATTATGGCAACGTATGTATTACTGAATTTATTGTACTGTACACCTTTGCATTTTAATGGTCGTAATGACCGAATAATTTTTCTGACTGACTGCTAAGTACCCTCAGGTCTATGAGGGCCCTGGAAACCCAGTTGAACAATGCAGTGTCTGGTGTGACATCGCCACACGCTGCAGTGCAAGATGTGCCTTAAGCACTAGAAGGACCTGCGATGCTGGAACTGTCTAAAGGCCCAAGACCTCATGGGTGTGTCCTCCCACTCCCATTCACAGTGGCCCCGCATGAGCCCACCGTACAGGGGGGTCCTGAAGACAGCCTGGCTGACCCTCCATACTCAGCTGACGGAGTTTGAGCAGCAGAGAGCTGGTAAGTGCACAAACTGCTTTATGTGTCATGAAGTTTGATGTGAGTGGTGATAGAGATGTCCTGTTGTGTTGTTTGTCACCTTTAACTTTATCTGAGTTATGGCAGCAAATTTCATGAGGTCCATGCATCAGTAGAGCTTTCGGAATGGTATTTTCAGACTTTTCAGGCTACAAATGGGTAGATTTGCATCACAATTGCATTTTAAAAAAAAATGTAATACATTTTTATATTAAGCAGTTGTCCAGACCCATAGTTATTCAGATCGAATGGAAAACAAACATAGTAGGCCACTCACAGGAAGCCTGCACATTTCTCCTCTTAACAATTGTCGGCTTCGGCCAAATTGCGTGCACAGCATGCAGCTGTGACATATTCCCCCAGATGCCTCCGACAAGGGACAACCCTGTGCCCTAACTCCAATATCTCCTGACACCCTCCTCAGGTCTCCCTGTAGTGTACCCAAGTTCCCCAAATCTTGTCCAACTTACGGGGGCATCCTCGACCTTTGTAGGCCTCGCATTCTGCCATCTGACACCAGTCAAGATCGTTTTCCCATTCCTGTACTGTCGGGGTCTGCTCGCCCCCCACAATCTGACAAAATTTTGCTTTGCGACTCCTGCGGCCAATGTGAGCCACATAGCTGGGTGTTTGGGCCATATCTCTTCCCCGGTGATCCCCAGAATCAGCCATCTGGCCTAAATCGGGACCACAAGTCCCATGACCATGGGCATCACTGCCGTGACCTCCCTCAAGAAGTGTTGAATTATTGGGCATTTCCAGATAGTGTGATAGAAGGTACCTGTTTCGCCACATCTTCGGGTACATTAGGCTGAGGCGCAATGGCCTATTCGGTGCAACCTGGAACAGGAATAATAAGATCTATGTAGTATGCGGAGTTGCACCATGTGGAACCGGGCCCTTATAACTATTTCCCTGGGGCTTTGCAGAGCCAACCCCCAATCATCATTCTCCATGGGACCCACATCTCCCTCTCTTGCCTATCGTAGAGCAGGTATCTAAACATTTACCCCTGCTCCAAGGCATATTCTGTCTGGAGCTCAGTGAAGGGAAGCAGTGATCCCCCTCTCCAGATGTCTCCCAGTTTGTCTACCCTTATCAGACTCCAACTCCATCTTATGTGGTTTCGCAGTTTCTTCACTTACCCAAGGCAGTCACTATCCCACAGCAGGGTCTCGACTGTCAATTTATCTCCCCACACTAGGTAATTGTTGGCTGCATGCCAGGCCTGCACTACTGCCCGGGTGTGAAGCAGAAGTGCGTCAGCTCTGTAGGGTGGTTTATCCCTCTCACTAAACACCCACTCATTAACCACCATCAACTGAGCAGCCAAGTAGTAGGCCCAGAGGTCTGGAATTGCCAGGCCTCCATCAAATACTCTGCGCTGGAGTTTCGTGAGGGATATTTGTGAACTGCCCCGTCCCAGAGCAGCATCTGCAAGGCACTGTTAACCTTGCTAAAGAACCTCTAGGGGACCCTGTAATGGGTGTTTTGAAGTATGTATAGCATGTGAGGGAGGGTCATCATTTTAAAGAGCACAGCTCTAGCCGTTAGGGAAATCGGTAGTGCCCTCCAATGGGTTACGAAACGCTCTAGTTGGGGGAATAAGTTTTACTGTAGGAATTCCTCCCCACTTCTGGTAACCTGGATTCCCAGGTAGCAGAACCCCTGACTCTCCATCGGTGCCAGGCATCTTGATGGAAGGGTGAGCTCTCCCTCTGAGAGTGGAAAAATCAGGGACTTATCCCAATTAATTTGGTAGCCCGAATAACTCCTGAATAAGTCTAAAATGTGAAGGATCCACAGGATAGAGAAGCGGGCCTCATTATGTAAAGCAAAACATCGTCTACGTATAAAGAGATCTTTTCCTCCCACTATTTCCCGCTCCTGATCCCCCAGATAAGGGTGTGCTGGCGTACCTAAGAAGTCAGGGGGCAACCTTGCTACATGCCCCTGCATAAGACAAAGGCACATGATACCGCACCATTTACACGTACTCTTGCCATAGGATCGTTATATAATAGGCAGACCCATGAGCAGAATTTGGGGCCAAACCCCAGCCTAGGTAGAACCGCAAAGACACCGGGCCAATCAACGCTATTAAAGGCCATTCTTACATCTAAGGAGAGCACCGCCACCTTCTCCGAGTCTAGTTTCACCGTCATATGCATCACTCCATATAATCGCTGCAGGTTAAGTCGGGTGCCCCATCTCGGCATAAAGCCTGACTGGTCCGGGTGGATCACTGATGTTATGACTTTAGTCAGTCTGTTTGCCAAGGCCTTGGCTAGTACCTTGGATTCCATATTGAGTAAAGATATGGACGGTATAAACTACAGGTTGTTGGGGGTTTCCCCTTCTTGGGGATTACCATGATTGTGGCCGTTCTCTGTTCTATCGGGAGGACCCCAGCATATCTTGTGGCCAGTAGCATGTTGAGAATTTGGGGTGCAATCTTGTGGGTTACATATTTGAACAATTCAAGGGGGAGGCCATTGGGCCCTATCGCCTTGCCTGATTGGAGTCCTCTAAGACCTCTGACCCTCGGTCTAGGTCCACTCTCTCCCCGCTGCTCCGCTGTGCCGTCTCTTGCCTCCAGACCCCGACCTCCTCCTTGGGAGGTTCGAGGCTGCTGCCTTCTCCTGCGCCTGCTGCCCGCTCCAACTGGGACCAGACTGCCTCCAACCACTGTAGCCTTTCTCAGCCGTTTATTTTTCTTAATTTTTTTCCTGTTGTGCCACTGTTATTGTGCCCATCTGTGTCTTGCTCTAATTCCACCACTGTTTTTATTTTCTCGTGCCTGCCTGTTCCTTTTGCCTTTTGCCGCTGCTGCCCCTGCGGCCCCTCCCCCCCCCGGAATTCCCCCTCCCGGAATTCCCCCCTCCGGAATATCCCCCCGGAATTCCCCCCCGGAATTCCCCTGCTCCCGCCTCCCAGCCTCTCCTCTCTCCCACCTCCCCTACTTAATGGCGGCCGCTGCGCAACCCAGCGGACGCGCGAAGCTGGCACGACACCGGCGCACCAAAGGCAAGCCCGTCTGTGCCCGTCCACGTCCCGACCGCGGCCAGCGCCAGGAACCCTGGACCTCCCACTACCCATCGCTACGACATCACCTCCCTCCTCGCACTCAACCCTGGAAGACTTAGAGAATGCCAACAGGCCTCACCGAACATGACCCACGGCCAGTTCTCCTGCCTCCACTGCCGCCAGACCCTCACCGCCACCCCGGCCTCCAACACCGCCGACGCCAGCACTGGCGACACCCTAAAATGCATCCTCCTCAACGTACGCTCCGTACACACACACGCCATGGAAATCTGGAACCTACTCGACTCTCTTTCGCCCGACATCGCCTTCTTCACAGAGACCTGGACCAACGCATCCTCCGCCCCCGACATCAGCACCGCCATCCCGGACGGATACAAGATCCAGAGGAAAGACCGCCCCAACCACCCAGGAGGGGGCCTCGCCATCGCCCACAAGAGCACCCTCTGCCTCAGCACCTCCAGCGAAACCTTCCCCTCCGCCGAACACCTGAACTTCCAGATCCAGACCACCCCCAAAGCCACACTCCGAGGAACCCTCGTCTACAGACCCCCCGGCCCCCAAACACCCTTCGCCACCACCATCACCAACTTCATCGCACCCCACGCCATCGCCTCAACAAACTACATACTCATTGGAGACCTGAACTTCCACCTCGACAACCCCAGCGACCCCAACTCCACTTTCCTTCGTGACAACCTCGCCAGCATCGGACTTAAACAACTTGTCAACACACCGACCCACAGAGCAGGAGACACCCTCGACCCCATCTTTGCAGCAGGAAACAGCGTCCAATTCAGCCACACAATGCAACCGCCATGGACCGACCACCACTGCGTACACTTCGGCATCAACAAACCCAAGGTACTCAAACCAGCCCCACGCCCACCACGAAGGATCTGGAGCAAGGTTACCGACGAGCAACTTAACTCCACCCTCACTCGAGACAACCACACCTGGGCACCCGACGCAAACGGCGCAAACGGCGCAAACGACGCAGCCAAAGAACTCCAAACCTGGATCTCCAACTGCGCAGACGAGCTCGCCCCGCTACGCAACCCCGACAGACAACGCCCCAGGAAAGCCGCCTGGTTCACAACCGCTCTCCAAGAAGCCAGACGCACCTGCAGACGCCTGGAGAAGAACTGGAGAAACACCAAGACAACCAAAAACCACACCACCTACAAGGACGCCATGACGGACTACCACAACCAGATCAGAGCCACCAAGAGGAACTTCATCCACAACAAAATCCTGGCCAACTCCACCAACTCCAAGGAACTTTTCAGTGTCATGCAAGAATTCACCAACCCACGTAGCGAAGCCACAGACATCACCCCATCCCAAGACCTCTGCGATAAGCTTGGAACCTATTTCCACCTCAAGATCAAAAACCTCTACGACAACTTCATCGACCATCCACCAGGCGCCACAGATGGCCCCCAGCCCCCCAGAAACACCAGCCAGCCCACCATCTCCAACTGGACACCGATCACGGCCGAAGACGCTGCCTCGACCATGAAAAGCATCCACTCGGGTGCCCCCACCAACCCCTGCCCCCCTCACATCTACCACAGAGCCGTGGCCGCCATCGCACCCGAACTACAACGCACCATCAACACTACCTTCAAAACAGGCACCTTCCCAGACGACTGGAAGCGCGCAGAAGTCAGACCCCTGCTCAAGAAGCCCACAACTGACCCCACCGACCTCAAGAACTATCGGCCCATCTCGCTCCTCCCCTTCGCAGCCAAAGTTGCAGAGAAAACAGTCAACAGGAAACTGACACGATTCATTGAAGAGAACGCCGTCCTCAACCCGTCCCAATCTGGATTCCGAAGCAACCACAGCACAGAGACCGCCCTACTCGCCGCCACAGACGACATCCGCACCCTCCTGGACCAAGGCCACTCCACAGCCCTCATCCTACTCGACCTATCAGCGGCCTTCGACACCGTCTCCCATCGCACACTAGTCGCCAGACTACATGACGCAGGCATACAAGGAACAGCCCTGGACTGGATCCGATCATTCATCACCGGAAGAAGCCAAAGGGTAAGACTCCCACCCTTCCTCTCCGACCCCACGAAAATCACCTGCGGAGTCCCACAGGGTTCATCACTGAGCCCCACCCTCTTCAACATTTACATGGCCCCCCTCGCAGCCATCGTCCGACAACACGGCCTCAACATCGTATCCTACGCCGATGACACCCAGCTCATCCTCTCCCTCACCAAAGACCCCACCACTGCCAAACTCACCTTCCAGAAAGGAATGCAAGACGTCGCAGTCTGGAGGACCAACAGCTGCCTGAAGCTCGACGCCGAGAAGACAGAAGTCCTCATCCTCGGTACCACCCCTTCTGCATGGGACAGCACCTGGTGGCCGACCGCCCTCGGAAGCCCACCTACCCCCTCAGACCACGCCAAGAACCTCAGCATTGTACTCGACTCATCACTCACCATGAACCGACAGGTCAACGCCGTCACCTCCAGCTGCTTCAACACCCTCTGCATCCTCCGCAAGACCTTCAAGTGGATCCCCCTGAGTCAAGGAAGACAGTCACCCACGCACTCATCACCAGCAGACTGGACTATGGAAACGCACTCTACACCGGCATCAACAAGTCCCTACTCCGCAAACTCCAGACAGTACAGAACACCGCCGCCAGACTCATCCTCGGCATCCCCCGACACGAACACATCAGCCAACACCTACGAAGTCTCCACTGGCTCCCCGTGGAGAAAAGAGTCACTTTCAAAATCCTCACTCACGCCTACAAATGCCTACACAACAACGGACCCAAATACCTCAACGACAGAATCATCTTCCACGTACCCAAAAGAAACCTCCGATCTGCCAACCTCGCACTGGCCGAAACCCCGCGCATCCACAGAGCCAGAGCAGGCGGAAGATCCTTCTCTCACATTGCAGCCAAGACCTGGAACGACCTACCGGCAGACATCAGACGCGCCCCCTCTCTGAACACCTTCAGGAAGACCCTCAAGACCTGGCTCTTTGGCTAAACATATCTGCGGACCCCTCCCCTCGGCGCCTTGAGACCCTCACGGGTGAGTAGCGCGCTTACAATTCCCTGATTGATTGATTGATTGATTGATTGATTAAGTGCCCCTTCAATTTCTTCTACAGTCAAGTCCTGTTCTAAAGACTCCCTTTTCTCCTCAGAGAGGACTCGTAATGTCAGGGACACCAAGAGCTCCGTAAAGTCTTTGCCTGATCTGTGGAACTCGGATGCATACACATTCTCATAATATGTTGCAAAATTTTCAACTATGCCTCCACTCACCGTATGCACCTCACCCCTGTGATCGTGTATTTTGGTGACCCAGTTTCTGCTCCAATCCCATTTATCCAAGCAGGCAATAAGCTTGGTAGCCTTATTCCCCAAATCATATAACCTTCTCTGTACCACTAGGGTGTGAGCCCTCACAGCATTCTCTGCAATATCCTTCAAATCGCACTGTCGTAGACGTAGGCAATGGACCCGATTTTTCCCAAGGGCAACACCCTCAGCACGTCATCCTCCAAGGACCTGATATCCCTTTCTAAGGCCTGACACCGTGCCAATCCCTCTTCTTTCTTGACCCCAATAAGAGCTTGGACGTGCCCATGTAGCACTGCCTTATAGGCCTCCCATAGGGTGCATGGCGAATCCACCGATCCATCGCTTTGTTGGAAGTAACGTTCAGTGCCCTCCTCTATCTGGTCCCGTATCTTCCTGTTTCGAGGTGGCAGAGCTGTCTTCCTGACAGATCCCCACAATTCATTTCTGAGTCAAATTCACTTGGAAATTCATAACTGCTGCCCTCAGGATCTTTTAGCATTTGTGTGCTTTGATGAATGAGTGGATTTGACAGAGTCCATTGCTGTATGACAGCGTGAACTACCTCTATGTTGTATTGCCAATGCTTTTTGTTTGTGTTGTTTATAATAACTACTAAGTCTTGCATGAAATGAAGTCTAGGCTGACAGTGTGTCACTTTTGTTACTCCATATGATACATCATGTCCACTGAGTACTGCATGTATGTCATTGTCCTAATTATATTAATTAGATGTACTTAGTATGCACATATGAGTTACACAAACAAAGCATTCTTGTAACAAGAAATGTGGCTTTAGCCATGTACAGAGTGTGATGTTTCCATGTGTTAAAACATGTTTTAGCATAAAACTTTGCAAGGATTATCTCCAAGTCCCTGATTTACATAGGTACAAATTCACCTTAATGTAAGGTGCGTTTATCTTTGTTATTCAAAATATGGGAGTTGATTGTACATATAAGACTGTTGAGACTGTGCAATCGGGGTGAGAACTCCACATATTAATTGATGTACCTGGATCAGGGGCGAAACACAGGCCCCCGCAGCCCCCGCGGTATGGGGGGGGCCCTAAGCACTGTACTCAGGCCTGAGAGCTCTCAATTAAATCCGAAGCGGGGCCCCTCTGCGTACCTTGCAGGGGGGCCCCCTCAACTTTCGTTACGCCACTGACCTGGATACACCTTTAGGTGTGCAGATCTCTGTCCTGACTGTGTTGTCTATGCACTCATAACTTTACTATAGAGAATTAGTTTGTGAATACTGTAGAACAATCAACTTACACTAAAGCTGAAGCCAAACTTAGTAAATAATGCAGACAATACAGACCAAATTTGACTGATCATTAAAAATGTGAATTATTTATTCACATGAAAGCCACATCACACCTCATTCTTTCTATCAAACCACGTAATACTGCTTACTTAGATCAAGGAACAACAATGTTAGTACTTACTTTATGATTTTTCTACCTTTCTCTAAAAGTGTGCACCACCTACAAAGTGAACATCACCTACATAAAAATACAGCACTCACATTGAGGGCCCGATTAACAAAGGTAAAGTTAGACTAAAAGTCTAACTTAGACCAAAAGTCTAGCTTTACTACTTTTCATTATTCATAAAGGTAAGTTATCACTAATATCTTCACTACTAGCAATTTTACTAGTAGTAAGTTTACTAGTAGTATATTTACTAGCAGGAAAGTAACTAATAGTAACTTACCTTTGTGAACATCGAAAGTAGTGAAGTTAGCCTTTTGATCTAAGTTAGACTTTTGGACAAACTTTACTTTTGTGAATCAGGCCCTGAGTCACTGGAACCTGCTATACCTGGCAAATGAGCTCATAACGAGGGTAAAACCAGTCCTGCGTTGACCGTTCCTGCGTTGACAGTTCCTGCGTTGACAGTTCCTGCGTTGACAGTTCCTGCGTTGCTTGTGTTCCGGTCCAGGGGGGGCCTGGCTTGACAGTTCGGGCTGGACTGTTCCTATTGGAGCAGGGTCAAGACTGATTTGCACATAGCTGGGTTCACACTAAGGTGGCATGATGTGCAAAGTAAGGATGGACTGCGATGTGGCCCGAGTAATCACCAGTGGCTGAGGTTAATTCAAGCATTCCATCCATCACTTTTTGTATAATTTAAAGTTCCTCTACCCAGCAGCTTTAAAAACAATTGTTACCTTCATTAATGTTCAGCATTCGTAGTAAGTGAACATAAACAACAAAGCATGGACACAAGTGCATATTTTATAAACCTCACACACCACCATTACGTGCTTGGAATATGTTGCATCATCTGCCAATGTAATGTCTCAAAGAGTTATTTATAGTGATCACTATGCAAAATAAAAGGTAGATACACTTACCTGGCAGACGGACGCTACTGGATTTAAATGCTTCTGCCAGTAGGCATCCGGACACACAAGATGTGCTACTGCTTGTGCTACTTATGACCGACGGGGTGCGGACAGCAGCTATTATGAAGCCAACACATACATATTAAAGAACAAAATGTCTGTGTTAAATATATTGTATCTATCAATTGAATACAGTTTCTAAAAAGTTGGAGTCACTCCTCTTTAGAGGAGAGAATATGAAATATTTTCTTATTTATTTAATCTTTGTACAGAAAAGTTGGGTCATACACTTGTTACCCACCATATTATGAAGGTTTCTACTCCTATAACCATATTTGTGCATATTGAGCTGGGTGGCAGCGGGGATATTTGATACGCTACATAGTGTTAACATGTCATCCATGAAATCAGACAATTAGGGCCTTTTTACTAGTTTGGCGGTCCGTGAACCGCAGTACCCACGGTTGCAGTCTGACCGCCGTTAGCTCGGTGGTCCAACTGCCGTTTTACAAGATTGTCGGATTGCCTTTGCAAAGACCGCGGTTGAACCACTGACACCGCCAGCCGTCCGCAGACCACTGAGGTTGCAGTCGTGGAAAAGCAGCTGCCATAGGGCGGTACTGAGGAGTCTCACCGCTGTCCGTATTATGAGTTAGCTTTCCGATGAGCCGACCACGGCGGCTGAACCACCGTCTTCAGGTCAGCAGAAATTAAGGATTTGGGGTGCATACTCACCTCTTTCCTGTTCTTCCAGACAGTGTTCGATGTGGATCTCTTTCTCCAGGTCCCCCTTCACAGCAGCATCTTCACCCTGAGAAATATGATCCTGTTTGCGGCGATCTACAGGTAAGTCCTTTATTTACCATATACACATTGCCTGGACTGCCCACATATGGGCAGAGTCCGCCAATGGGTAGCTGGCATTTTTCCACATTTATCATGCATGTCTAAATGCTCACACAGGCATCGATATATATGTAAAACAACTGCTCACTACTGCAAGACCACCACAGCCAGACACTTCCTGTTAGCATTTTTACATACCAGTTTGTGCAGGTGGTTGTGACTGACCTGTCCCTTAATGTCGATCTCTTGCGGGTGCATGGACTTCTCCCCCATGGAAAGATTCACTGTGGCTGTATGTGGAAATAAAATATAGGAAATTACACACACATACAACAGTCGATGATTATGCGCATATATGAACATAGCTATGTAGTTAAAATATATCAGCAATGATGGTAACACAATCAGGGTACTTTCCATGAGTCATTTATCATTCAGATCTGAAACCATAGAGAGAGGGTTGACAAATGTCACTCAAGATGATAATGGAACTTTGATTTTTCTTTACTTAGGAACTTGGGACTTGTAGTGTGATCGAGAAAATGCTGTCTTCCCCCAATGCACTGACTGACACAAGGCTGCTTTCTGTTTCGCATTTGTAATGTGAGGGGGTAGGACATGTCGTTTTTAAAAAATCTTTTCGAAGTTCAAATCTAACTATAATGTCAGTCTCCTGGCTTTAAGAAACAAAGTGAGGGATGGAAGGCTTGAATTATGAATCCTTCTAAGGACAGGTAACATCTTTGGTTGTCTAATGGGGTTGGAAGAAACAGAGGGGCACATTTACAAGTTAAGTGGCAAAGCGTGTTGTTAAGCCAGGAAGGCTAACGACACGCTCCGTCACTTCAGAAACGCAGGGCTGCACCATATTTACAAGAATATGGTGTAGCCCTGCATTTCCCCCTGCGCTGGCGCTAAATTTAGCTGCCTATCGCCAATGCAGGCACCCATGCACCATAATGCAAGGGTGTTTGCGTTGAGGGGAAGATTGTTTATGTGCAGGAAGGTGTCCCTTCCTGCACATAAACAATCTATAAATGCCATTTTGTAACTTCTATGTGTGCTGCTCAATGCAGCACACATAGAAGTTGCAAAGCGTCATTTTTTTAAAATGATTGTTTAACAATTGTAACAATGATTGGCATTTTGCTGTTTTCATGTGTGCTGCAAAACGCAGCACACATGGAAACAGCAAAAACAAGGAGAGAATAAACATTTCTCCTCGTTTTACCAGGGTAAGACCAGGTTTTCCCTGGTCTTAATTTTGGCGCTGCCCCATATTTACACCACCCTTGTAAATATGGGGCAGCATCAAAATCAATGGGTGTTGGGGTAGAACACCCACAGGAACACCAATTGCCCTCCCTTTTCAAGCTAAGTACAGTGTAAAAGGGGGCCTTATTTACAAGGCAGCGCTAAGCCACATTAAGTGGCTTAACGCTGCCTTGTAAATGAGGTGAGGCCCCTATCGCCACCACAACGTCCCTTAAAAAAAGATGTTGTGGTGGTGATAGGGGCTTGTAAATATGCCCCAGATTTTGGATGTGGGCTAGTTTATGTGGATGGAATATTGACGGGCTTCAGGTGTCATTAATACTCTCTAGGTGTATGCACTTCCTAGTTAGTCAGACGTGTGGTCATCACTTTTGCTGACCTGAGTGAGTAGATTCCGCCCCGATTGCGGCACCTCCACACTCGTAAAGATACTACTCGTAAGTTCCTTTGTGGATACCGAAAAGTAGTGAACTTAGACTTCAGGTCTCAGTTTTCGTTTGTGAATCGAGCCATAAGTTTTATACAGAAATCACACAAGTTAATAATAGATACTTCAAATTCAGCATAATATGAACATGGTTAGGGTTGTTTTGGCCAATCAGAAACAACAATGTACTATTCTAAAACATTAGTACTAACCCATTTCCTAAGGTAAGAGACATCTTCTGCCTTCTCTCTCAGCAACTGCACGCCGAGAGGTTCGACACAACAGGAATATTCCTTCAACAATGGCACATTGAATTAGCATATCTGCACTAACATTTCCAGCTCGTTCCAAATGCATCATCATTAGTTCGTTGGTTGCAACCATGTGCATCATTAAAATCACTACTGATGAAAAATAACTTTCTCACAATATTTGCACATTTTGCATATTTCCAAAAACGCAACTAAAGTTCCCTCGTTTGATTAGTTTAATACTCACTAAAAACCCCAATTAACAGCTTTATTAATTCAGTGTTGGTCTTAAACACAAGAACTTAGGAACTTGAAAAGCGTAATGGGAATTTCCCATTACGCTTGTAAAGTAAAATTCCTGAAATAATGCCATTAGGCCACTTTGCATAATTGCACGCCATTCATGGTAAAGGTTTACCATGAAACATGCCATATGCAGTAAATTTTAACAGAACACGAGCAGCTGTTGTTCTCAGTGCTTTGTTTAAATACATTCTTGCCATGCAAATTTGACGCAAAGATGCATTGTAAGCTAAAATGTAGTGCAAAATGGTGGACTTGCATTTTACGTAATTACCAGTAATTAGGGAAAGCAAAATATGCAAATTTTACACACCCCTACATGGCCCCACAGAATAACAAACATATTGTTACACATAATATATGAAATTGCATCTCTGCACTTACTTAAAAGTCAAACATTGCAGTTATGTTCACTATTGCCTTTTAACAATTCCATAATATATTGGCAGCCAGATCTCTCTAAAAATGTGAAAATGTCCCCTGTGTGATCCTTCATCAGAAATATGGAGGGTGGAGGGACAGTGAGGGTGATTTGAAGCTTCCCACCTGACCCCTCACACATCTTGACACCTACTCCCAGCCAGGATTTGAGTGACAAGAGATGTTTCTAAAGGCCCCTTACGGACTGACCCACTGCAGCTCTGTTCTCTTTCTCTAAAAGCACAGAACAGTTCAGAGCATGGGGCTTGTTTCTGTTCCCTGGAGGCATAATGAAAGGATCCAATCATCAGCAGTGAAAATTCCTTCAATGTGCATCAGATGAGTAATAAACACAGTCTCACTGTTCATTTTTTACCTCAATTAACATGAACAATTACACATCAGCTGGGTTTATTTTTCTGCTCAATTTAAAAATAATCTTTATTTTTTATTTATATATTTATTTGCAGTTTTACATAGGGTGAACTCATCACAAAGGTATTGGAGCGCTTCACATGAGCACCAGCTACATTACGCAAGGTCACATTCATTTTTTTTTATGCACGGGGAGATTAAGCAATTTGCCCAGAATCACAGGATGTTGAGCCAACACCGACACTCGAACCTGGTTCCCCAGTTGTGAAGTTGGCATTACAGCCTTTCCCTGTGTTTGCTTTTGAGCTAGTTGGAATTTGGTAGCTTTGAGGTGTGGTTCATTGCCACACAGGCAACCGGATCCTTGAATGAAAGCCCGCTTGTGCACAGTGTTGCCAGATTTTGAGACAGGTCTAAAGCCCAAATCTGCCCACGTACAAGCCCAAATTTAGCCCAACGCAGAGCAGTATCACCCCAAAAATGCAACTCTCAAATTATGCAAAAATAGTTTTCATAAAACAAGTCAAAGATATTTCTAAAATCTAATCAATATAGGTATAGTTGGAGGAGGTACAATGGGCACCAATGGACCTCTGCAATCATGCCAAACTTCCATTAAAAACACTCATTTTAGAAACACTCCCCACTGTGACCTTCAAATTGCCCTTCTGTCTCTAAAATCCGAAGTTGAGCCTGACACTCATGGATTAAATCTACAGGAGCAGATTATAATCAACCTTTCATGAAATCTAACAGGATCATCAAAGCTATTTAAGGAGTGTGGCTCCAAAAAGAACATTGAACGGATCAACACCACACAATGAAACATGTATAATGAAATGACCCTTGTGTTAAAATAATTCCAGTATGACTTGTATGGCAAGGTTTACATTATATCTATTTTTCTGAAGATATCTTTTACAAGGCATTCATGGCAGTATAAGGCAAGATTAAAAAGAAACATTGAGAGAGACAGTTAAGTGTGCTTAAAAATGAAGCGACCATGTGAAAACTTCAACAAGCATTGGAAATGCAATAGGTCTCGCATTGGCTTAATTTAGGGCTATTGGCATTGTAAATGGCGTTGTAATTGACAATGCCATTGTGTGTGAGAGGAGTGGCCTCACCGGGACCTGGGCATGTGCATACCCTGCTGTGGCATGTGTTTAATGACCACCACTGAGATGGCCCAGGTAAACAAGTGTGCCTCTTAAATAATGTTTTGAACACAGCACTTTCTGCTAGTGGGGCGAGGGGAGGGCAATCCATGCTGTACCATTAATGCCCACAGGGATGATGTGGCACACCATGTGCACAGTTGCACGTGGGTGGGTGCTCCCAAGCGTGCTAAGTTAAAAGTGCACCTTAGGCATATTATATAGAATCAGTGTGCACTTGAGGCTGTAGCACGGCATGCAAGATCGATGCTTATATGAGGTTGGAACACTGCATCGAGGGACGCTTACACGGGCATGTAGCAGGCCATGAATAAACACAGTGCAGGGCAGTGTAAAGTCATGATGACTGGTTATGTAAAGTATTAAACCTGAGGGTGCTTAAGTGGCCAGCAAAGACAGGTGTACCTAGTGTTAGAATCTAGCATGACATACTACGAGGTCCACACGAACACACAGTATGTAAGCCCAGTTACAGGCGCCTCTTTTTAAAGGGTTAGTGTCTAGGGTTGAGGCAGCTGAGGTGGTGCGGGTTGCAGCACACCAGCTCGGGCTCAGCATTGCCGTGGCTCTAGCAGCCGGACGGAAATAATTTGATGCCCCTCTTTAATGATCACTGCATGCGAAGAAATCAGTTACATATCACCTCTCTAGTGAAGTTTTCTTTTTTAGCCAGTCGAGTAGTAAAATGCCTCGGCACCAGCCATTCACACAGGCACAAACTGAATACTATTGCACGAAAGGAAGTAGGCTCCATGGGTCCTGCTTAAAATAAGCCACAGCAACCGTAATGGTCAAAACAGCTGTGCCTAATAAAGGCAGAAGCTGTGGCATAAACAAAGATGGCGAGTTAAACTGCTAGAAAATGATTGCTCCGCAACGCGAAGATTGCAACATTACACAACTTGCCGCTGGCGGCGGTACCTGAATGAATTAAATAGCCATGCCCCAAGGAGGCAGGAGTTGTGGCTGAAATAAACTCCAGTTAAGGTAACTCTGGTGCTACAAAATATTTCGGAAACTGTAAAAATGTGCAGTTGCGGTGCGAGTGAAAGTAATTACCTTGTGAGTAAACGCAACGCCTTCACAAACCCTCCGAACCACCAGAGGCTTGTGGAGTGAATTTGCGGGTCTCCTAACGGCGCTGGTGCTTTCTTAAACTGAAGAGCGATGTGTGCGGTCTCTGACGGCACAACCTGGAGGCGAGAGCAGCCTCTGTGGTCTTGGGGCGCCCCCGCACATGGGAGCTGCCCTGCATTGCGGTGAGCCTCGAACCCTCCCGCCTACGGGAGCTCTCGACTTCAAGCTACCACCATGTTGCTATGAAGACGCGTAGTATGGAGAGCAGGATATCGGACGAAAAGGGCGGGGCTAACCTGGCGGGAGTGCGGTCAGTGGTAGACCAGGAAGGATAAGCTGCAGAGGGGAACTGAACAAGCATTGGCCGCGCGGCCGTGCGAGACGCGCTCTGTGGTGGGGGAGGGGGGAGGAGCAGGAGAGCAAGTGACGCGCGGCCGTGAAAGTGACACGGCCGCGCGGCCCCGAGAAGAGCTCTGTGGTGGGGGAGGGGGAGGAGCAAGTGAGAGGAAAGACATATGGCGCCTGGAGCATGCGAGGAATGCGCGTTACTGTGCGCGTACTCGCATGCTCTAGGTCAGCCAAAAGTTGTGGTCGCATTTCTGCAAGCCCACTACAAAATGTCTCGCCCAGAGCCAGCGCTGAAGCGCTGGCTTTCAGGGCGAGACCTAAAAACAAGAAGTGTCCTGTTCGAGAGCTGTGAGGGTGGCCACATTAAGATGAGAGGCCCACACCCCTCAGTTAAAATGTACTGAAAAGGCCATAAAGAGACATTACCTTACTCTGACCAGTTCCCTTCCCTGACCTCCACTTTAAAGCCCTTCACCATGTCACATACACTGGCACTAAAGCGTATACTGAGCGGACGTTGATGCCTTCACGCTGCAGCAAAAACTAGACTCAAGCTTGCAGTGTTAGCATGAAGCAGGTGTGTTTGTTTGGGTGTTTGGAATATCGTTGTTGTAAATACCATTTTCAATAATATAGTTGTAACAAATATTGTTTTTTAATTATCTTTATTGTTTATATCATTGTTAATAATATTTTTAAATATAGTTTGTAATGTTAAGTTGTTTATAATTCAATTATAATAGTAATTTATATTGTCATATTGGGTTCGTAGGGGTGTAGAGTGGGTAGTTAATGAAGTATGATTATCAATGATTTATTAATTTAGTGTTGATTATTTAATGGATTATTAATTATGTAAATTGTACAGTAATTATATTTTTTAAGTTATTTGTTGAGTGCGGGTTGCTGAGTTTGTTGTGGTATAGGGTGGGAAGTTAATTAAGTAATTATTATTTAACAAATAATGAACAATTTACTAATGATCATTGAAATTATTATTATGAAGGACAACTGCCTAAAACTTAACATGGACAAGACAGAAGTTATCATCTTCGACAAACACACCGCTCTCTGGAACGACTCCTGGTGGCCGTCGGGACTCGGACCCACCCCCATGCCGAAAGACCATGCCCACAACCTCAGAATCATCCTAGACCGCAAACTCTCCATGAAATGTCAGGTGAACACCGTCTCCTCAGCCTGCTTCCACATGCTCCGCATCCTATGCAAATCTACAAGTAGCTCCCCATCACCCCAGGAAGATGGAAATGCATGCCCTCGTCACCAGCAAACTGAAATACGGCATCCCACACTATGGAGGCACCACCACCCAACTTATGCAAAGACAACCTGCCCAAAAGAACACATATCGCCCAGCACCTGAGAGACCTCCACTGGCTCTCAGTCCAGAAGAGATACCATTCCAAGCTCCTGACCCACGCCTACAAAGCCCTCCATGACCAAGGACCCTCCTACTTGAACCACCGGCTACACTTCCACCGCCCCCCAGGGGCCTCTGCTCCGTACACCTCACCCATACGGAGATCCCTGGCATACGCCACTGCTGCCCTGGGGGACGCTCCTTCTCCCATCTCGCCACCAAAGCCGGAAAACACCCTCCCCTCCCCTTCACCTCGCTGACCGACTTCATGAAGAGGCTACAAATCTGGCTCTTTGACTGAGACATGCAGCAAGTTCCTGGAACCCCTACGGGTGACAAGCCGTGCTCTATAAATACTACTTGAATGATAATGATACATTTTGTAATAATTATATTTTGTAAGTTATTTGTTAGGTGCGGGTCTGTGGGTTTGTAGGGGTATAGGGTGGGAAGTTCATTTTTCACAAATACATTAATTAATAAATAATTATTAATCGATTCATTCATTAATAACAAATCAATTAATTATTACATGTTAATTTATTAATTCATATATAATGAGTTATTTATGTTAATTGTCTGACAGTTTTTGTTATATTTCTTGTGCGGGCTACTAGGTTTGTGGGAGCATAGTGTGGTAAGTTAATGAAGTTATAAATAATGGTCAATTTGTTTTAATCATTTAAGTAATTATTAACCAATTTATTATTTAATTAATTGTTTAATTGTTGTTTATATATAATTTTTTGGGTTACATAATAAAGTTTCTACATTTTTAGTAAATTAATAGGGTATGGGTCATATATTTTATGTATTTGAAGTGAAGTATTTTCCCTATCATTGCACAACAAGAAGTTTAAATAGTAAATGTAACCCCTCCGAAGTCCGATGCTTTCCCTACTGTTGCACCTACTGGAGTAGGAATAGTAAATGTTATCTCTCTGAAGTATTACTCTTTTCCTACTGTTGCACTGACTGGAGTGGGAATAGTAAATGTTACCCCTCCTTTCTGTGAGGTTTGCTTCCACTGCTGATGCTGTGCTGCACCATATCTGTGAGGGTTGCTTGCACTGAGAGTGCTGTGCTGCACCTGTTCTCTGAGGGCTGCTTGCACTGCTGATGTCCAGCTGTACCTGTTCTATGAGGGTTGCTTGCACTGCTGATGCTGTGCTGCACCTGTTCTGTGAGGCCTGCTTTCACTGCTGATGCTGTGCTGCACCTGTACTCTGAGGCCTGCTTTCACTGCTGATGCTGTGCTGCACCTGTTCCATGAGGGCTGCTTTCACTGCTGATGCTGTGCTGCACCTGTCCTCTGAGGGTTGCTTGTACTGCTGATGCTGTGATGCACCTGTTCTGTGAGGGCTGCTTGTACTGCTGATGCTGTGCTGCACCTGTTCTATAAGGGCTGCTTTCACTGCTGTTCCTGTGCTGCACCTGTCCTCTGAGGGTTGCTTATACTGCTGATGCTGTGATGCACCTGTTCTGTGAGGGTTGTTTGCATTGCTGATGCTGTGCTGCACCTGTTCTCTGAGGGCTGCTTGTACTGCTGATGCTGTGCTGCACCTGTTCTGTGAGGGCTGCTTTCACTGCTGATGCTGTGCTGCACCTGTTCTGTGAGGTCTGCTTGCACTGCTGCTGTCCAGCTGTACCTGTTCTATGAGGGCTGCTTGTACTGCTGATGCTGTGCTGCACCTGTTCTATGAGGGCTGCTTGTACTGCTGATGCTGTGCTGCACCTGTTCTATGAGGGCTGCTTTCACTGATGATGCTGTGCTGCACCTGTTCTCTGAGGGCTGCTTTCACTTCTGTTCCTGTGCTGCACCTGTCCTCTGAGGGTTGCTTGTACTGCTGATGCTGTGATGCACCTGTTCTGTGAGGGTTGTTTGCATTGCTGATGCTGTGCTGCACCTGTTCTCTGAGGGCTGCTTGTACTGCTAATGCTGTGCTGCACCTGTTCTGTGAGGGCTGCTTTCACTGCTGATGCTGTGCTGCACCTGTTCTGTGAGGGCTGCTTGCACTGCTGCTGTCAAGCTGTACCTGTTTTATGAGGGCTGCTTGTACTGCTGATGCTGTGTTGCACCTGTTCTGTGAGGGCTGCTTGTACTGCTGATGCTGTGCTGCACCTGTTCTGAGGGTTGCTTGCACTGCTGATGCTGTGCTGCACCTGTTCTTTGAGGGCTGCTTGTACTGCTGATGCTGTGCTGCACCTGTTATATGAGAGTTGCTTGTACTGCTGATGCTGTGCTGCACCTGTTCTGTGAGGGCTGCTTGTACTGCTGATGCTGTGCTGCACCTGTTCGATGAGGGCTGCTTTCACTTGTGTTCCTGTGCTGCACCTGTCCTCTGAGGGTTGCTTGTACTGCTGATGCTGTGATGCACCTGTTCTGTGAGGGTTGTTTGCATTGCTGATGCTGTGTTGCACCTGTTCTCTGAGGGCTGCTTGTACTGCTGATGCTGTGCTGCACCTGTTCTATGAGGGCTGCTTTCACTGCTGATGCTGTGATGCACCGTTCTGTGAGGTCTGCTTGCACTTCTGTTCCTGTGCTGCACCTGTCCTCTGAGGGTTGTTTGTACTGCTGATGCTGTGATGCACCTGTTCTGTGAGGGGTGTTTGCATTGCTGATGCTGTGCTGCACCTGTTCTCTGAGGGTTGCTTGTACTGCTAATGCTGTGCTGCACCTGTTCTGTGAGGGCTGCTTTCACTGCTGATGCTGTGCTGCACCTGTTCTGTGAGGGCTGCTTGCACTGCTGCTGTCAAGCTGTACCTGTTCTATGAGGGCTGCTTGTACTGCTGATGCTGATGCTGTGCTGTACCTGTTCTGTGAGGGTTGCGTGCACTGCTGATGCTGTGCTGCACCTGTTCTATGAGGGCTGCTAGTACTGTTGATGCTGTGCTGCACCTGTTCTCTGAGGGTTGCTTGCACTGCTGATGCTGTGCTGCACCTGTTATGTGAGGGTTGCTTCCACTGCTGATGCTGTGCTGCACCTGTTCTGTGAGGGCTGCTTGTACTGCTGATGCTGTGCTGCCCTGTTCTATGAGGGCTGCTTGTATGGCTGATGCTGCACCTGTTCTATGAGGTCTGATTGCACTGCTCATGCTGAGCTGCACCTGTTCTGTGAGGGCTGCTTTCACTGCTGATGCTGTGCTGCACCTGTTCTGTGAGGGCTGCTTGTACTGCTGATGCTGTGCTGCACCTGTTCTGTGAGGGCTGCTTGTTCTGCTGGTGCTTTGCTGCACCTGTTCTGTGAGGGCTGCTTGCACTGCTGATGCTGTGCTGCACCTTTTCTGTGAGGGTTGCTTGCACTGATGGTGCTGTGCTGCACCTTTTCTGTGAGGGTTGCTTGCACTGCTGGTGCTGTGCTGCACCTTTTCTGTGAGGGTTGCTTGCACTGCTCATGCTGTGCTGCACTTTTTCTGTGAGGGTTGCCTGCCCTGCTGACGGTGTGCTGCACCTGTTCTGTGAGGGTTACTTGCACTGCTGGCGCTGTGCTGCACCTGTCCTGTGGGGATGCGTGCGCTGCCGATGCTGTATTGCACCATTCTATGAGGCTTACTTGCACTGTTGATGCTGTGCTGCACCTGTTCTGTGGGGATGCATGCACTGCTGATGCTGTGCTGCACCTGTTCTCTGAGGGTTGTTTCCACTGCTGATGCTGTGCAGCACCTGTTCTGTGAGGGCTGCTTGCCCTGCTGATGCTGTGATGCAGCTGATCTGTGAGGGTTACTTGCACTGCTGATGCTGCGCTGCACCTGTCCTGTGAGGGCTGCATGCCCTGCTGATGCTGTGCTGCACCTGTCCTGTGGGGATGCGTGTGCTGCCGATGCTGTCTTTCACCATTCTGTGAGGGTTGCTTCCACTGCTGATGCTGTGCTGCACCTTTTCTTTGAGGGCTGCTTGCACTGTTGATGCTGTGCTGCACCTTTTCCGTGAGGGCTGCTTCCTCTGCTGATGCTGTGCTGCACCTGTTCTTTGAGGGCTGCGTGCACTGCTCATGCTGTGCTGCACCTTTTCTGTGAGGGTTGCCTGCCCTGCTGACGCTGTGCTGCACCTGTTCTGTGAGGGTTACTTGCACTGCTGATGCTGTGCTGCACCTGTTTTGTGGGGATGCATGCACTGCTGATGCTATGCAGCACCTGTTCTGTGAGGGCTGCTTGCCCTGCTGATGCTGTGCTGCAGCTGTTCTGTGAGGGTTACTTGCACTGCTGATGCTGTGCTGCACCTGTCCTGTGAGGGCTGCTTGCCCTACTGATGCTGTGCTGCACCTGTCCTGTGGGGATGCGTGTGCTGCTGATGCTGTCTTGCACCATTCTGTGAGCGTTGCTTCCACTGCTGCTGCTGTGCTGCACCTTTTCTGTGAGGGTTGCTTGCACTGCTGATGCTGTGCTGTACCAGTTCTTTGAGGGTTGCTTGCACTGTTGATGCTGTGCTGCACCTTTCCCGTGAGGGCTGCTTCCTCTGTTGATGCTGTGCTGCACCTGTTCTTTGAGGGCTGCTTGCACTGCTCATGCTGTGCTGCACCTTTTCTGTGAGGGTTGCCTGCCCTGCTGACGCTGTGCTGCACCTGTTCTGTGAGGGTTACCTGCACTGCTGATGCTGTGCTGCACCTGTCCTGTGGGGATGCGTGCACTGCCGATGCTGTATTGCACCATTCTATGAGGGTTACTTGCACTGTTGATGCTGTGCTGCACCTTTTCCGTGAGGGCTGCTTCCTCTGCTGATGCTGTGCTGCACCTGTTCTGAGAGGGTTGTTTGCACTGATGGTGCTGTGCTGTACCTGTTCTGTGAGGGTTGGTTGCACTGATGGTGCTGTGCTGCACCTTTTCCGTGAGGGCTGCTTCCTCTGCTGATGCTGTGCTGCACCTGTCCTGGAGGAGAGGGAAGGTTGCACTGACATTGCTGTGGTGTGCTACGATCTGCGAAGATGGGAATCTAGAACAGCTGATGCATTTGTTGCATCTGTTCTATGATGGAGGGAAACTGTCACCACTACTGTCCAGTGGTACCTTTTCTCTGAGGAAGGCTTGCACTGCTTCTGGTGAGTTTATAACTATTCTGTAAGACAGGAAAATTGCACTGAAGGTGCCCTGCTATTTTCTCAGAAGCTTTAAAAGCACATGCTTGTTGGTGGCCTGGGGTGCATCTGAGTATAGTGTTGAAACAGTTGGACGTGCCTGTGAGCATCCAGTGTCCCTTTCTCCTTTGAAGCCTTGCAGGAAGGGTCGCCACCTTTCTCAGAGAACAAAACCAGTCATTTCTGTGTGTTTTGGGGCTCTGGTATTTCAATAACAGTTCATATAGAATTCCCTGTTTTCTTTTTTAATATTTCAAGCTAGCCTTTGGGCCCGATTCTGATGCGGGTTGGAAAAGCTTCCCGACCGAGGGCCTGATTCTGATGCGGTTAGGAAGGGCTCCTAACGGCATTTGCTCCTTCCAAATCGGATCAGGAACGTGTCTTCCCGACCGAGGGCCCAATTCTGATGCGGTTAGGAACAAATGTTCCCATTGAAGTCAATGGGAGTTCAACCAAATCATATCTGGAAGCATCCGGATGCATCCTACTCCGCCGGTCGGACTTTCCCGATCCGAGTGGGTCGGACACCATTTCCCAACCGATTCGGTCGGGAAGCTTTTCCAACCCGCATCAGAATCGGCCCTTTATTTCCATTTTAATCATTTAAAATCATTCGCTCCAAAATACTTTTGACATGTTTTCAGCTTGCAGTTGCTTCTTTAGATTTCAATTAGGCCTGGGCAGAGTTCAAAGAGTTCTGTGTACGCTACTCGGAGTTCCGCAAGCGTAGGAGTGCGTTAGGTCATGCTGCTCATGCTGATTTTTAGCGCTGAGTGTTTGTTCCGCACTGGAAAATCAGCGTGAACGGCACCATGCGCAGCGCAAAAGGGCGCTGCTTCTTTTTGCCACTGTAGTAGATTTTCTACTTGAGCGCCAGCTTCCCTAACACGAATGGGTGGTTTCTCATTGCGAGTGGTCGCGACCATCCATGTCCCCGTGTTGAGAAAGCTCGCTGGGGGGTGGTCAGCATTGGATTTTCCTTGCTTGCTCGCGCTTGCGAACTTAATGTTGGCAAGCGTGAGCGATGAAAAAACCCAGAACTCTGCATGCTCCGCAGGGTGCAGAAAACTCCAGGAATGGCGCGGAGTTCACCACCCAGGCTTCATTTCAATGTCATTTTTCTCCTGACTTGGCATAGTGTCCAGGCCCATCTCTACTCACCATTGCAGGCTTCATAAACCAGTTCTGAGGGCTCATGTGCCTGCAACGCAGCACAGCATGTACTGTAATCAAAAGTGAGTTACTGCTTTTGTTACAGAGACCATGTATAACCTGTGGATCAGATGTTATGATAGTACATTAGCTTAGTGAGTGTAGCACCCACTGCAAACTTCTGCATCCAACAATCAAGATATAAGGTTGGATCATATTTGCCACTGGGTCGGGTTCCTTGCTGATCTTTATATGTGTTTCCTCTGCCCCAGTGTCTATCCATCTTCTTCCCTCATTAGCATCACCTACCCTTCCTTTTATTATCTCCATTAAAGCCATGCTCCTATGAAAAGCCTATTTCATGCTCGCTATCTTACAGGAGAAGACAAGGCCCCTTTCCTGGCCTTCCTGGCCAAGGCCCATTCAACTGCTTCATTGACAGTCAGAAAACTTCACAAACTGGATCACGGCAAGTGCTGACGAAGTTGCACCAAGAAAACACACCAACCCCAAGAAACGAATACGGGTGAGCGGAGTTTGCGGAGTCCTACTACGCGGAATTCAGTGGAGTCGCAACAAAACTCCACCGCGCTACGCGGAGTTCCACGTTCAGGCAGAGTTTGCTGGTGTGCCCATTTGCATTGCGTTGGGAACGCAGAGTCCATCTGCCTGCTCCAAAATTGCACGGGAATGGCACCACGGGGTCCTGAAGTGTGCTCGCGTTCTAATTCACGCCCGAACAGCACTATGTGGTCAGCATTGGGCGCAGCCATCTTGTTTTCCTGCTATCTGTTGTGGTGCTGGGCCAAAATTTTAATCTCTTCTTAATCTTTGTGATCCTCCTCCAGTATTACTTTTCTACCCATAATTATTATTTTTTACAATAATGTGCATCTTTGTATTTGTGTATTTTATGTTTTTGTGTACATTTTTTGTGTTTTTGTGACTTTTATTACTTAGTTTATATACCCTTCTTTCCTTATTTCTTTCTTCTTTTCTTTCCCTTCCTTTCCCTTCTTAATTTATTATTTCCCCACCCAGCGCCATGCCACGCGGGCGGCACCCTTGCCCAGGCGTGGAGCCCTGGGCGATCTTTGGAAAGAAGGTGGCAGCACTAGTTTTTTTGTGCAGCGCCACCTCCCCTCTATGCTGGCAACAGGTGGCAGGCCCAGTAGCGGCTACTCCCTGCGGGTAGCGTCAGCGATGCTGGGGGACGGTTCACCGGTGTGTGCGGCACACCAGCGAGGTTTGGCGCACCGCCTAGCAGCTGAGGCACCACTGGGCTGACATTCTCGACCGGGAACAGGACCTGCTCAATCTTCTAGGCGTCGAGATTCTGGGGCTCGGTGAGTATTAATTATTTGTTGTGTTTGCGTTTGTGTGCTAAAATGCAAAAAAAAAATCTGAATAGCATGGTGCTCACACTCAGAGGTAAGTTATGTATAGTAAAGTTTAGGCTGGTATATTATTATGTGATCCAGTTTCTAGTTTCTGCTAGGCAAGTGCCGCTACCTAATCGCATTCATCAGGCGTTCGCTTTGCCTGATTAATTAAGAAGCCATTGCAGACCGTTTCTTCTGTCACTATAGTGAATCACTGTGTAGTGCATTCTCTCTGTGCCTTTGTTTATGTAGCTCGTACAGTTCCAGGTTATTTAATTGACTTCACAGTCATGATATGAAGTATGCATCTATGCATTGCAAAAAAGAGAGGCTGAGTTGGCTCATCAAGGGTGTTGAGAAATGGGAATAGAATAAAATCAAAGATCATTCACTGCAATACATTAGTTCCAAATGTAGTTTTTGTTAAGGAGATTTGGAATATGGATTTAATGACAGTCGATAGACTTGAGTCGAAAGAAACTAGTAGTACTATAGGTGATCTGTTTTTTTTTTACTGCGTTTGCTTTTTATAAAACATTTTGTGGAGATTATTAACATAATCACTAATCTATTTTTATTTATCTTCTTAATTTCTTTCAACAGCACCCAAGGGCAAGAAGAGGGAGGATTCGTAGGGTCTGGGGCAACCTGATCAGCCATTGCCGACCAACAGCGCCGCTGCTGAGGGCTCTGCTGATCCCAGTAAGTCCTTTTATGATTGTTTGTGGACTTCTTAGGGTAGAACCGTAGAATCTTGGGGTATTTATTGGTCTATTGGAATGTTGGTCCTATCTATCGTGATTCGTGAAGATTCAGATAGCAGGCCCAAGTAAGCTAGTATTTTAAATAAAAATCACCATGTATGTTTGCTCAGAAGGCTTTCCTTTTCCTGCTCATGCCTAGCTCTAACATCGTTCAGTTCACAAGACAGTGGCCATGGTCATCATGGACCCCCATCCCACCCCCCCTCAGTATAGAGTGCTGCAGACCCATTCATTTATAGTTACAGTACACCAGCGGTTTCCAATGACAGTGCAACAAGTGCCCAGAGTGATATTTGGAAGATACGTGATAACTGAGCTGTAGTGCTGCATTTCTGTTGTATTTGGGGTTGCATATCGGGGATCTAAATTATATGTAATGTTTTCTAGCCACACAGAACATCGGTGATGCTGGCTCCAGTGCCGCTGCAGGAAGAGACGGCGAAGGCTCAGTTCTTGCAGGGGGAGAAGCGGCAGCAGGGACGGGCACTGGTAAGTCACATATTTCTTGCAATTACTATGCTATGCTGATGTTCCCCGGCTCTCCCCACCACCATGACCACATTCAGCTCTCACATGATTGTTTGGTGTTTTTTTCATATGGGTCGTCTGGCCTCCAGTACCATAATGTTTACCTTTTTACCTCTATGAACATTTGTGTGGCATTGGTGCATACTGCACTGTGCTCCCCCTCTTTGCTAACTGTAAAAAAGTCCCAAACTGGGGAGGAGTACTTTTTTACCGGCCCACTGTCAATACCTAAAGACAACCTGGAGGTAGGTGGGCATGTTGTCGATTGCCTCTCTGCTTCTCCTGAGGCAAGGGTTGGTGCAGGTCTCAGCTGGGGCTTTGCAAATATGGGAGCTGGTGGCGGTGCTACCTGTGCCACATCCCTCAGAGCTAGTTGAATAGCAATGTCAGATTCCTCGTTACCGTCATCCTCCTCTTCATCCCCTCCCATAAGTCTAAGTCTTTCTGGAACTTTTCTTTTCCCTTGCCTCTCCTGTTGTCTCCTGTTCTCTGTTGGGATCCACTCCATGTCCCTATCATCATCATCATCAGAAGTGGTGCTGCTTGAAGAAGATGGTGCTGCAGTACCCTTCCTTTTACTTGTTGGAGTTGTGGGAGCGAATCATTCTAAAAGAGGAGGTTCAAATTCTTGCTCTGAAGGAAGCTCAACATTTCTACTCGTCGGCATCTGGCTGCCTCACTGACTGACATGGTCCTGGGCTTTGGTTGGGGAGGTGGTGCTGTTGATGGAGGAGTACTGCTCTAAGCTTGCTCGCCGGAGGCCGGTGTGGCAGGCACAACTTTCCTGAAAAAGGTAGCGATCGGCACGCTAGTGGTGGAAATCTGCTTCTTCTGCCCCCCTTAGCCACTTTCTTGGCAGCACCTTTCTTTGGGGCCATCTTGAAGCTGTCAGTTGGCAGTGGCACTTAGCGTCACAACAAGCTGAAGAGATGATTGTGTTGCTTAGTCAGTCACACGGCACGTCATGCACAGGCCTTCTGTCTGGCAGTACTGTGGGTAATGTCTCTTCTCTTGTGAACCTAAAAGCAAAAAAGCAAAAAAAACATCAGTGAAAGGTGGCATTGTTGCAGTTCAAGTAGTAGTACAAACAAACAATATCATTCAGTGTGGTTACTTAAGTTATTATAAATAAATCACAATAGTATACAGTGTTCATTCCTAAAACGGAAAACTACACCAACATAAACTTTCATGGTGACTGTACACTCAGGAAGGATTAGAAAGAGCAACAACAACAAAACAATACAACTGTAACTGCTTGCTTTATGTGCAATGCATCACGTGGGATGTGGCACATAGGGAGGTGCAGCTGACAAATGCATTGACAATTGAATAATCCTTACACAATGATTGCTGTTGGGCACCTAAAGCAGACATGGGGTTGATTCATTAATGCCAGATGCTATGAAAATGGTGAAAAAAAATCGGAAAAAAATGAAAAAATAAAAAATGATTAAAAAAGCTAAAATTGAAAATAATTAAAATTAAGAAAATTATGAATAATTGAGACTATCCTCAAGGATATCATTCATTTTTATTTATTAAACTGCTGTCTCATTGCTCAACCATCCATGTAAGCATATGGCAAAGGGCCACTCTGACTGGACACACAAAATGGCTGCCTGCCATTGCCACATGGTGAACCAGCAAGCAAGGAGGCATGGCCGCAATATAATGATAGAAGAACAACACATGCAAGCCCATGGCAAAAGCACACTGGATGCCTACGCAAAACGGCCACCAGCCACATGAACAGACTACAATAACCAGCAAGAGGGCAAGGCCACAAACAAAGAGGAAATGCAGGCCTTTGGAGAAATCACACTGGCTGGCCACACAAAATGACCACCAGCCACATGGTCCCAACAACAACAATAACAACCAGCAAGGGGACATGGCAATAAAGAGGAAATGGAGGCCTATGGGGAAAGCACAGTGGCTGGCTACACAAAATTGCCGCCAGCCACATGATCTGACAACAACAACCGCAAGGGGGTATGGCCACAAACAAAGAAGAAATGCAGGCCTATGGGGAAAGCACACTGGCTGGCTACGCAAAATGGCGGCCAGCCACATGGTCATAACAACAACAACAAGTAGGAGGCCTGGAAAACAAAGAACACATGCAGGATTATTTATAATTTAGATACCAGATACGCAACCCCAAATACCGCAGCAATGTAGCATTACAGCACAGTTAGAACGTATCTTCCAAATATCGATCTGGACATTTGATTGGTAGGTTCGCAAAGTTAGACAAGCCAGGCATGGAATAACGCTCAATGAAAAACATGTGGGGTTGGGTGACAAATGCAATGCGAGTGGGACCTCATACGTTTTTTCCAGCCTTGCTGCACTGTCATGGGAAACTGGTGGTGTACTGTAACTATAAATTCAGCACACTACACTGAGGGGGGTGTGGTGGTCCATGATGACCATGGCCACTGTCTCGTGAACTGAACTGTGTTAGAGCTGGAAAAGGAAAGCCTTCTGAACAAACATACATAGTGATTTTTTATTTAAAATTCTAGCTTACTTGGGCCTGCTATCTGAATTTTTACGAATCATGATAGATAACACCAATAGACCAATAAATACCCCAAGATTCTACGGTCCGTTCTACCCTAAGAAGTCCACAACAATCATAAAAGGACTTACTGGGATCTGCAGAGCCCTCAGCAGGGGCGCAGGTGGTCGGCGCCAGCTGACCAGCTTGCCCTGGACCCTCCGAGTTGTCCCTCTTCTTCTCCTTGGGTGCTGATGAAAGAAATTAAGAAGATAAATAAAAATAGATTGGTGATTCTGATAATAATCTCCACAAAATGGTTTATTAAAAGCAAATTCAGTCGCTAAAACAGATCACCTATAGTACATCTAGTTTCTTTTGACTCAAGTCATTAAAACCATATTCCAAATCTCCTTAACAAAAACTACATATTGCAGTTAATGATCTTTGATTTTATTCTATTCCCATTTCCCAATACCCTTGATGATCCAACTCACTCTCCTTTTTAGCAATGCATCGATGCATACTTCATATCATCGCTGTGAATTCAATTAAGTGAATAACCTTGTACTGTACGAGCTACATAAACAAAGTCTCACAGAGAATGCGCTACTCAGTGATTCACTATAGTGACAGAAGAAACAGTCTGCAATGGCTTCTTTATTAATCAGCCAAAGCGAGCGCCTGATGAATGCGATTAGGTAGCAGCACCTGTCTAGCAGAAACTAGAAACTGGATTGCATAATAAGAATAATAATAATATACCGGAGACGCGCGAGCGCGCGAAACAAGATGGCCGCCTCCCGGTGAGCTCCTCCGCGTTTTCGCCCGTTTTTCGATTAAAACGACGAAATTCTAATCAAATCACTACTATGAAGAGGTCGCTGGAGTAATAAAGCTGGTACCTGTGCTGAGGGTCGTTTTTGAGTGCCCCTGGATGGCGGAAGTGGTGTTTTCTTGCATCAGGCTCCTGCTCCCAGTCTGCCTTCAGGTACTGCCAGGCTTGTCTGTCAGGGGGGCGGAGTAAGCACCTAAGAAAGGGCCTGGCTTGGGCCTAGCCACTCCCACAGACCATTTTAGCTGCTGCACCAGTTTTTTTTTTTTTTTTTGAAGGATTTGAGCACCAAGAATATTATACCTTCCTACAAACATTATATTTAATTGCAAATTGGTTCCTTTTTACGTCAAAATGGAAAATAAAAATTCTCTACATAATAAAAGGAGACAGCAGGTTTCACCTCCACCTATCAAATCAAAAGTGGTGGAGGCATCTGAACCTTCCTTATCTTTAATTTTAGAAGAAATTCAAGCACTTCGTGTTAGTACCGATACCATTGCGTCAGAGATTAAAAATGTACGCAAAGAAATGGCTTGCTTATCAATGAAAATTTCTGACAACTCAATTAAAATACAAGATAATAAGGTTAAAATAGACGCTTTTACCCCACTTATGGCGAAAATATCACCCATGTCTACACTCCTTTTAGATATGGAAAACCGCAATAGACAATATAATCTACGCATTTTCAATCTACCAGAAGATGTTGAAGGGGCCAACTGCAGATTATATCTGGAAACTTTGATTCCTGGCCTGTTGAAAAGTTTTCCAGAAAAATTTGAAATTGATAAGGCTCACAGGATTCCTTCTCATCGCAACCCTCAACACACCAAACCTCGACAAATGATCTTTAAAGTTCTCCGTCATCACCATTTGGTTTCGATTAGGAAAGCAGCAAGAGAAATTCCTTCGTTGATGGTCAATGGGAATAAAATATTTATCCATCAAGATTTCGCCAAGGAGACTGTTTCTGTTCGCAAAGAATTCACTGCTCTTCGTCCTCAACTAAGAAGTCTTGGTTTCAAGTATGGTCTTTTTGATCCCTCAACAATGCGTATTTGGAAAGATAACTTTTCGAAATCCTTTCAGCGTCCTCAAGAACTGAAACAATTTCTGGATCTACAGTCGCAGCATTTAATGGATACTCATGACTCTACTACTTGATTGTTTCCAGTTATGTATTTTTTGACAAATTACTGAGTTATTCTTCATCGGGCTCCAACGGTATCGGTCATGCTTGTTGAGCATGTGTGCGTTTCACTCCTGATATTAATGTATTCTGTTTGTCGTTTTTTCCATGTTTTATTTTTCCCTTTCATCTTCCCTGTTCTAGAGCTACCACTTTCTCACAACCTCTTTGTATTTTTCACTCTCCTCCTCTTTATCTTTTCTCTTTCTCTCTTTTATTATGGCTAGCTTACATAATATTAAAGTAGTTTCATTAAATGTTAAAGGTTTGCGCCATCCAGTTAAGCGCACAAAAATTTTAGATTATCTAGGTAGTTGCAAGGCAGATATTTGTTTTATTCAAGAGACTCATATAGAGGATAAAATCTTAGATTATATGAAGAAAAAAATGGGTTGATACTATTGTTTCATCTCCTGCTAATGGAAAAAAAATGGGGTTGCTATATTTTTTGCAAAAAAATTACACTGCCAAATTCTAAATAAAACTTCAGATGCTGATGGGAGATATATTATAGTTAAAATTAAAATACATGATTCAGTCATCTTTTTACTCAATGTTTACGGTCCTACGGCGGACGACCCTCTTTTTCGTCTAACCTTACTACTGAGGTCCTGAAATTGGGTACAGTTCCGTTAATTGTAGGAGGCGATTTTAATGTCATAGCTGATCCTCTATTAGATAGATTATCCTGTACTAAATTTCACCCTCCTAAGGTTTTTCATGCTTTCAGATTATTTATTCAAACCACTAAATTAGTTGATATATGGCGCCTACATTTTCCTACAGAAAAAAGTTTTACATTTTTTTCAAACCCACATAATTCTCATTCTAGAATTGATTATTTATTGGTCTCTAGACAATTAATTCAATCCGTGAGTTCTCCTAACATTGGCAACATTGATATTTCTGATCATGCTTTAATTTCTTTTGTTTTGAATTTGAATTCATCTTTTACAAACAAATCCAGATGGAGAATGAATACTGATATTGTTCTTAATGAACATAATAAACCAAAACTCTTAATTGCAATTCAAGATTATTTCCTACTTAATCCTGAAGGTACCACTTCTATGGTTAATAGATGGGATGCTTTTAAAGCATACCTTAGAGGTGTAACCATTTCCATTATGGCCTATGAAAATAAATCCTTCAATAATAATATTAAAAATATAGAAAAACAAATTGCGAAATTTGAGAGACTTTTCATTACGTCTAATGATCCTCAATATAGACTTAAACTGCAAAAGCTTCGGTATGAATTTAATTCAATACTTAGCAGAAGAGCTGGCATTCAGATTTCTAACTCTAAAGCCAAATTTCGTTTTAATGCCAACAGATCTGGGAAACTCCTAGCCAATTATTTACGTATAAAAAAGAGCAAATCTCAAATAAACTCTATTCATGGACCTAGTGGCAAAATTGCTTTATCTCACAATGATATTGTTAATGAATTTCTGGATTTTTACTCGAATCTATATAATAAGCCTGATTTTCAGGATGCCTCTTTAATTGATTCCTTTTTAACTACATGTGGTTTACCCAGCATCTCTCAATCAGATAAAATAGGGTTAGATTCTCCCATCACTACAGATGAAATTTTGTTAGCCATAAAATCTCTTAAAAAAATAAGTCTCCTGGTCCAGATGGTATCTCGGCTGAGTTTTATAAAGAATTTCAAGTACAACTTTTGCCCTTTTTATTTCAACTTTTTACCTCTTTTGGTTCTTCAGGAATTACTTCAGGCTCTTTTACTGAGGCTTTAATTGTCGTGCTTCCCAAACCAGATGACCCCACCATTGTGTCAAATTACCGGCCTATATCTCTAATTAATCAAGATTGTAAATTATATGCTAAAATATTGGCATCTAGATTAGCTCCTGTAATGCATTCTATTATACACTCAGATCAATCTGGCTTTATGAAAAATAGGTACTCTGCAAACAATACAAGAGCCTTGCTACATGTTATTGAACAAGCTCCCAATTTAACTTTACCTTCAGGAATACTGGCCTTAGACGCTGAGAAAGCTTTTGATAAAATTCATTGGCAATTCTTATTTAATACCTTATTGTCATTTAATTTTGGGGAGGCATTTATTCGCATGATTTCTGCTCTGTATTATGCCCCTACTGCTCGTTTATTTATCAATGGCCAAATTTCGAATCAATTTTCACTTTTTAGAGGTACAAGACAAGGTTGCCCTCTTTCCCCACTTTTATTCCTTATTGGTATTGAACCATTTCTCAATGCTATACGAAAATGTGATGATATTAAAGGAATTAATATTAAAGATGTTACTATAAAAACTTTAGCTTATGCAGATGATGTACTCCTATTTATTAGTGACCCTATAATCTCATTCCCTTCCTATTAGAGATTATCAAAAATATTCTACAGTCTCTGGATATAAATTAAATACTAACAAAACTGAATTTTTCCCCTTAAACATTTACTGTACCCCTGATATGATACCTATGACTGATATTATTTGGCAAAAGGATAAATTGAAATATCTTGGGATTTTATTCTCATCCTCTATAAAATCAACAATAACATTTAACTGTAACTTTATTTTAAATTATATAAAAGATAAATTGTCTAAATGGTCTTCATTACATCTTTCATGGTGGGGTAGAATGGATTCCATTAAAATGACAATTGCTCCAAAAATTTTCTACACCTCGCCATGATTCCTACTCAATTTTCACTAAAGTTTTACAAAGATGTTGATAGAATTTTATCCAGATTCTCCTATTTGGCTTGATATTGAGAAATCATTGGTAAATCCTTTTCCACTCCCCGCTTTGTTAACTATGTCTAATAGGTCATCAGTTTTGCATAAATCCGTTATACTAAAGTCCACTAAAATGATTTTTAATGATATAGATTCAATTTTTCTATCTCCTATGTCTATTACTGAAGACATGTCACTATGGTATAGCAATGTTATCAAACTGAATAGGAATGTTAGTTACTGGTATTCATGGATTAATGCTGGTATTTTTTATCTTAAAGATATATATTTAAACAATGCTTTTTATCATTTGAGATTTTACGAACAAGATTTAATTTACCTCAAGCTGATTTTTCTAAATATGAACATTTATGTAATTCCATTTTAGATTCTTTTCCTCAAGATATTCCTTCTAATGTTAAAGCTGATTTATCAATTTACATTCAAACTGTCTCTACTTCATCACATGGTGTTTCTATTTTATATAAAAAATTATCTAATTCTCTAGGTAGCAACATTAATATGCTTTCAGTATTTTGGAATAATGAACTTTCACTTAAAAAAGGAGAACACCCCTGCAATTAATATAATCTGGCTAAGTTTGAAAGAGCTGATAATCACCTACAGGGAAAAAAGAGTAAGCGCCCATCACTCAAGCCACAAACAATGCAAATCAATAATCATCTCAAGAAATTTCCCATATTACAGTTCAACACACACCCTCCCTCAGTGTCTGCCACAATATGAATCATCAATCAACTTAAATCATCACTCACACAATCAGTCACTCACCATTGCAATGAGATTACCTCATCCAATCCAAGCACGGGCAGTTCAAATTCAGAGAGGTATTCAATGATCTCTGATGCAGGCAATACATTGGAATTTGGTCTTGGCAGGCAGTCTTGTAGGGTAATAAATAATTTTATGGGGAAGCCCTTCTAGTGCTAAGTGATGCAAAAAGGAATAAGCATTAGGCAATAGGCATGCAAGGGGGGCAAGAATTGTCCCCAATGTCATGGAGGAATAGTGGAGGCTTCTTCAATGCACACTGGTCCAACTGCAATCCGGCAATATTGATGTGAGTAATAAAAAAAAGGTGGGACAGCATAAATCTGAGACAAAAATAATAAAGTTCCTCTAGCTATTTTTTTTTTTATTTTGCTATTGTGCAAAGAAAGAACTAAGTTCAACGAGAACATTTTAAAAGTTTTATGGGGGCACTGGCATACTTAGCCCGGGAAATAGAGTTCCTCCTCAAACTCAGGTGGTTCACTTAGAAGTTGGTCAGCTAACACAATTCATTCAATTTCGGACCAATCACCCTCTTCCTACTCCTGTGCTGTTGTTTCAAGAATGGTGTAATTGTGTGGTATAAAATGTTTGCTCATTTTGATCATAGTCAATCTCTCCACATTTTGAGGTGAGAGACTGGTCCTTCTCACTGTGACAACTGCACCAGCTGCACTGAACGCATGTTCAGCAGACACACTGGTGACAGGAGAAGCCAGATACTTTATTGCTAGCCTGCTGAGCACTGCCCATTGGCGCATCTTCACATACCAATACATCAACGGATTTTGATCCACATAGACTTCTTTTTGATCAACCATATACTACTGGAACATCCTGTCGATGGTCGTTGGTGTTGCCACTTGATCAAACTGTTTTGCCATCGCCTCTGCACTGGACTTGAGCCCTGCCAATGGAAACCAATACAATGAGGTTGGGTCTGGTCCTTTTTTTGCTGTTGTTGCCGGTGTTCTGGTTGATGGTGTTGTTGGCTCCTTTGAGACAAGACTGCCCTCTCTGGACGTTGAAGGCGGCACTCCAGAACTGAGGGGTGGGACTCGACGTTCCAGCGGTTGTTCTTCCAAGTCTCTGGCTTGCTCTACAATCCACCTCTTGTATTTTAAATCATCCCCTTCAGAAAAAGGGATGAAAATGGGCAGAATTTTTTTGTACCGTGGATCAAATAGTGTTGCACATATGTACTCTTTGGACTCGATGATGTCATGTTGCAGCCTTATATTGAACACACTCAGTTGTGTACGTACACCTATACTTGTGTTGTGTTGTTCTAATCAAGCATAGGATATGTCTGAAAGAGAACCTCTGGCATACAGTTAGGACTATATCGATAGACTTTTACAAAGGCCATGGTGGCTCTAGTTTCTTGGGGACATCTATACCCAGCATAGACCTTACTCTTAATGAGAAAATAAACAAACTAGAGAGGCTTGAAAAGAAACTAATACGGACCAGATTACATGGTCATGTACTCACAAAATATCTTCAGGCCAACATCATCCCGGTAGGCCTCCAGGTAAGGAATGAACCTGCGATATTTGTAGACGAACCCAAATTTAAAGAAAATTTCAGCTTTGTCTCTAATAACTGTTCCCGCCATTGGATGGTGCTAGGTATAGAAACTGCTCTGGAGGAGGTTCAGCGGCGAACCAAGGAAATAGCTGAGTTAAAGAAAGAGATCATAGATGATAAAGCACTGGTTAATGTCAAGGAAGCCTTGGAATGCTTGGAACGAACCATAAAAGACTTTGACACCTATACCCAGACCAATAAACCAGACAGATTAGCAAGGGATATCAAATATTATGACAAAAAAGTTACCTACCCTTACCTACAGGAGGAACACTACTAACAGGACATACAGGGTAGATACTCCAGTTGAGGTCGGGCTGGGTACAGGAGATACACAACTTTCTCGGATTGATCTGCAGCAAGTGGATCGGATAGTGATCCGGAAAGACCGGGAACAAGCACAGGTGCGTACCACCTTGAGTACTCCTACCAAGAACATCAGCAGTGTTTTTTAGGGGAAGGACAATGGTCGGAGTACAGGGGAAGGGGCAAACTATGGGGCAGACCCCTTGCAGCGAGGGTCCTCAGGTGCAACCAAGGCAGGAACAGGGGCAAGAAACAGGGCTGTTTCCAACCGGAGTCCCACGGAGAAATACAAACACAGCGACAACACAACAGGTGGTGAATCCAACACACACCTTGACAGATAACCCGGTGGTTAATCTTTCAGAATATGACCTGACACCTGAGGAACAACAGGTACTGTTTAAGGTTCTATCCATGGTACCCACCACACTACCTAATACGTTTAATCTTAAAATGGAATTACACCAATTCTTCAGGAAGGTACACTTGAAACACTACTTCGCTAAAATTCCAATACACAACCTACCTTTTCCAATACAGGTCTTAGACCACCCTCCAATTTTACACCACCATCCCACTTCATGTCACATAAAATATTGGCATTTGAACGGGTGGTATTGAGAGATGTCAAGAATCTTTTGTCAAAAAAAGAGTACGTTAAATACAACATCTCTAAATCTGAATGCATGGCGCTTGAATCATTGAGAAGTAACCAGTTCATAGTCATAAAACCCGCTGATAAGGGGGGTGCTATAGTTGTCCAAAATACTGCTGACTACAAGACTGAGATTTACATACAACTGGGGGTGGAAGAGAATTACCTGAAACTTAGAGCAGACCCCACTAAGGAGATTTTGGGCATTATTAAGAGGGCCACTGACGTAGGCCTAGAGGAGGGTTTCCTGACGGTGCATGAACATAGTTACCTCAACAATACACAGCCCAGAATGCCCACCATTTACACATAACCCAAGATTCATAAACGTATTACCAATCCATTTTGGAGCCACTATGCAAATATGTGGACATTTTTCTCAAGCCCATAGCTGAATGTACTGCATCTTACCCGAGGGACACCATGGAAACCATCAAATTGGTAGATACTTTGATATTTGATTCCAAACAGCAATTGCTGGTGACCATGGACATATCATCATTGTATACCAGTATTCCACAAAGGGATGCATTAGATGTAATCAGAACAGTCCTCGATGATAGACTGTTGTAAGGGTGCACTTGAGAGTAACCACAGATTTGGGGACTGTTTTGCTGACTGTATTTCCTCCTGGAAGTGTTGTTTTGGGGATTGTGCCTCCCTGTTGCACTGTGGGTGGTGTATCCCGAGGGTATCTCCAGGATGGGGTTAACCTACTACGAGGATTGCCCGTGGGAGTACACTGAGCAGGAGGTGTTAGACCGCTGCGGTGAGAGAGGGATACCCACAGTAGGCAACACCCGCAGGAAGTTGTTCCTCTATGAGGCCCTGAGAAGGGGGGAACCCTTAGAGCCCTGTGGGGACCTTTCTGATTACCCCTCCGCATATTTAGAGTGTGGATCTGGTAGAGACCGTGAGGGGGACTCTGAGAGTGAGGGGTCCCAGTCCATAACCCTGGAGGGTGGCGACTCTGAGGAGGAAGGAGATGTTAGGGCAGAGACACCGGTAGCGAATGAGGACACCATAGAGAGGGAGTCCCGTGCTGGGTCCAGCCCCAGGGGCACTGCCCCACCCCTTTCCCTGTTCCCAGAAGAGTGGGTAGATAGGAGGGAAGAAAGGGAGCATCAGCTGGCTTTGGAGAGGCTCAGGTTAGGGCACGCCAAGGAGATAGCGCAGCTGAGGGTTGAAGAAAAAGGCTAGAGACCGAGAGGGTCCTAGCGCAGGAGAGGATGGCGGAGGCGGAGAGGGCCTTCGCCAGGGAGAGACTAGCTCAGGAGGGTAGGTTGTCCCCTGAGAGTGGTTTCAGGAGTCTGGATTCACCAGTGAGGGTGGGATCCAGTGGTGGCAGCGAGAGTGAATCCAATACAGGAAGTCCCACCCCCAGAGCCCGGAAGATGGTGCCTGATCCCCAGGAGGAGGGGGGCAGGTTGGAATTTAGGGGCGGCAAGAAACTGTCCCTTCAGTCTTGGGGGGAGTATGTGGACGTGTGTTGGACCACACTGGAGGAGTGGATGGTGTGTGGCGCGGTGACAGATGGGGAAGGGCTGTTCCGCCTGATCATCAGGGAGTATGTGCTCAAGAGTTGTTTTCCCAGGTTGCGCCACCACCTGTTGCAGTGTGGGCTCTCCGACCCCAGGGAGCTTGCACGGGAGGCAGACCTTTGGGTGAGTGCCAGAGAGTCTGAGAGGGCATTGGGGAGTGATCCTGAAGGGAGTGGTGCAGGGATCTTCCAACCCAGCGAGGTGGGAGAGGTGGAGAATAGCCCAGCTAGGTCCCAGGATACTGAGAGGGTTGTAGGGCCTCACATCCTATCTATAGGAAGGAGTGAGACGGGGAGGTGTCCCGAGGTGCCCCAACCACAGTCTCAGGGCCTGGAGAGTTCCATAAGGGAACCCCAGGTTGGGAGCCTAAGCTGTCCCGATGGGCCATCCATGGAAGGGGATCCCCCAGTGTCAGGAGAACCCGGGGCATCTATAATCCGAGCTCCAGGGGTTCTGGGGTCTGCTCAGCTCAGGGTTTAGATCCCGGGCTGGGGTGCCAGGTTCAGGGGCTGCCTGACCTGGCGGGATGGACGTCTGTAAGCAGTGTCCCTCCGGAGCTGTCTTCCAGGGGTACCACTCCAGTTGGGAGGGTGCGGAACTCTGGGAGGGGGTGCAGAGGGAGGGAGGACTCGCCTCTGGCACCGGGGTAACCTAAGGGTTTAGACCCTGGGTTGGTGGATCGGTTGCAGGGCCACGGCCCTGGACGAGAGAGAGAGTGGTGGTCTGAGGGTGCCCCGCATAGGAGGAGCGTGCGGAACCCCAGAAGGAGAGGTAGGGGGAGGAGAGCCTCACCCATGACTTGTGGACAGTGTGAGAGTGTGGTCCCCAGGTGGGAAGACCAGTGGCAGTTTGGGACTGCACGGAGGAGGAGGAGAGTGGTCAACTGGCACTACGGGCCTGGGGCTACTGCCCCCCACTCTGTGAGACAGCCAGGGCCAGAGACATCTGGATGGCCTAGGGGCCGGTCCTGGCTGCAGCCAACTAGGGAGCACCAGGGGGGTGGCCTAGTTGGTCCAGGAGGAGTTGAGAGAGGGAACCATCGGGTTCCAGAGTGGCGAAGAACCTGCGGGTGCCCCTGCAGTTGTGGGCCCGCGTCCACGTGTTCTCGCCCCAAGCAGGGAAGCCCATCAAGGCATTGATCGGTCTACCCTGGCTTTTGGCTGGGAGGGGGTTGTGTTGGACTTGGCCCTTATGTTCCCCAAATTTTTCGCTTTTCCCCCCTGGCCTATATATTTACATGTTGTGTCTCAAATGTGAAGGGGTAATACTGTGTAATGGTGTCACTGTCACTTTTAAAATGGACGCCATTCCTGCCTACCCTTGTGCCACCTGACTGAGTTGAGTGGCGGTCTAGATGTTGTTTCCCAGCACTCCCAGCTTTTTGAGGGAAACCTGGCAGCCAGGGTGCCCTACACCTCCCCCTAAACCAGTTAAGACCGGTTCCCCAGGGAACCTTCCAGAAGTTGCCAGCCTTCCATGGTAGGTGGGGTGAGGGGCGGATATATAGGAGGGGCTGGGCTGCCAGGTGCTCAGTGCCAGAGCAGGAGAAGTGACCGAGGGGGAACTCTGCCAGGAGGTACCGCCACCTTGGGCCTGTGTGCTGGCCCCTGTGCCCATCTACACCCCTCTGTTGTCCCCCTGGGCTAGTAAAGAGACACTGCCGGAGTGGAGGCTGCTGTGTTGGCAGGATTGCAACCATAATGGAGGATGACTGTTCCTAGGAACTGCTGCTTCAGGACTGGTGAGCCGCCCTGCGGGCCGCTGATCTCGCCCTGCACTACCTGTCTCCTGGCCCCTAGCGCCTCGTGAGCGCCACAACTGTGCCCTGCCTGCTGACTAGCGCCTGGAGAAGAAGTGCGCTGTATCTTACTGCCCAGGAGGTGAGGAGCTGACACCTGCAGCGCTGTGCTGCGAGAGCGCCATAAGTCCATTGACTGTGCCTTTCTGCCTGCTCCCTAGCGCCTTGTGAGCGCTACAGCTATTTTTCAGCACCCCAAGCACCTTTTGTTCCTGCACCCCGGGAATCAGCGCTACAACTTTCTCCCTGCCTGAGGAGAGCGCTTGATCTTAACTGCCCAGGAGGAGTGCTGGTGGCCTGCAGCGCGCGGCTGCAACGTGTGTGGGTTCTACAGCGCTGTGCTGAGAAGCGCCTGTCCCCTGCAGTGCTGCGCTGCCTGAGGGAGCTGATTCTTTAAAAATAGCGGGAGCCTACCCCGCGGTTGCCTGCCGTGTGGGACTACTGGCGGGTGCCCACCCCGCGTGTGTGCTTATACCAGGAGGGAGCCCACCCCTCCGTGAGGAAAAGAGGAACTACCGGGAATCACCACCGCCGGCCCAGGAGTGCCGCACGGGCTTCCCCGTGACGTCAGGGGAGCCGCGCTGGGATTGGCGCCGGCAGGAGCGCCTGGCGGAAGGCCCGCCCCGCGACGGAGGAAGCAGTAGGTCCGGAGCCGGCGGGCTCCCCACCGAAGTCCCGGGTCCCAGGAGGGGGCCCGGGTGAAGTCCGGCAAGGTGCTGGCGTTGGCGGGGCTCCCCGTGAGCAGAGGAGAGCCCCGCGTGTTGAGCCTACTGCCGGAGACCCGCAATCGTGCGCCTAGTGAGGAGCGGGCCCCGGAGACTACAGCCAAGACTACCCGGTGAGTGGGGCTGGGAGCGGAAACTGTCAGGGGCCGGCCGAGGTACATTGTCGGTGCCAGAGGCCCCCGAGGCACCAGGAGGGCCCGCACTGAGTCTGTCTGCCCAGCTGCACTGCAGGAGCGGGCAGCTGCAAAGGTGGGCATTCTGTTTGTCGAGTCCCAGTGGGGCTCTTCGAGCACCGTGAGTGCCGCAATAGGTGCCACAGCTGCAACGTAGGGGTACCTTGGTCTTCAGGAGTCCCGGAGGGGGGGCTCATTTGGACGCATCGACGGGACCCGTGTTGACTTGAGTCTTCACAACTGCCCCACCGGATAGTGGGCAGTTGCAACGTTGTGGGCACCATTACTTCTTGACTCCGGAGTCCCAGAAGGGACCCCAAACTTGCCTGCAGAACCTAATCTTATACAGTCGAGAACTGTCTTGAGGGCCCCAGTACTGCCCACGGGAGAGACAGTACTTCCAGGTGTTGGTGGCAATCGTTGCAACGGTTGTGCATGCCCAAGGTTCGCCTGTCTGACCGTAGGCCTAATGCATTTCCAGGCTTAGAGTATGCCTGCAATGATGGTTTCACCGGATGCCTGATCTCAGGTGTTTTCCTACCTACAGAGGGTGCGTGACCTCATGGGATTATACTTAGTGGGCTGATGCTACTGCGAATGCATAATATGATTTCATGTCTCATGTCATGCAACAATGTTTTTACCCTATGCCTAGCCTGATATAGGCCTCGGTTTATGTAAAGGGGGTATGCTTTATGCTTTGCCTACCAAGGTGGGCCCTATAATTCTGGTGTACGTTATGTCCCACTAGGATTTATGGTTAAGGCAGGTAAGCTGATGATAATGCTTTTATGCCACAGGAGGAGCCTCATGTGTTTATGCCCCTGTGACACATGCTGTTCGAAGGCGTAATGGGTTTCAAAATCTAAGGGTATTTATGCCTACTGTTTCCCTGCCTACTGTAATGCCAATGTGATGATTCCTCTCTGCTCACAGGTGACTGTATACCGTGATTTATGCTAATGAGGTTTATGCCCACAGGTTCATGGCGAGTGATAATGCTTTTATGTTTACGGCAATGCTGCCCAAGCTAGGCAGAATGGGCTTATGCTAATATGGTTGTTGCTGATGAGATGCTCGCACTGCTGTTGGTGTCGTGCATAATGTGCCTAATGCCATATAATGTGGTGTGCATTCTACGCCCAATGTTCTTTTTTTGCAGATGATGCCTGATGCATATGCCTAATATAATGTGATCTATGCTTACTGCGAGGATGCCAAGTTTCCTATTTCGCCCGTAGGTACTGGCTGCTACACGTTATTTGCTGGTAGTCTTACACTTATGCTCTGTACCTTATGTTGATTCTGGCAGCGGCCCGATTTGCGCTGCCCTGTAAATAGTCCCCACTGTTTATGTCACCGGGTGCCGGTTGGCGCCGTGTTACCACTGTGGTTACATTCTGCTATGCTGATTGCATAATACATATGCTGTTTTTCTTACTCCAACTGGTGTGGTCTCCTTTTTGTAGTGTGCCTGGTGGGTCGCCTGTGTGTGCTGCGCGGATGCTTTACACAATGCTCCTGGTTTAGCCTTCCCGCTCCGCACCACGCTACCCCGTTTCTAACATAGACCCAGACCTTTCCAAGTCCCAACCGAGTTCATAGTAATCCTGCTAGAGATTGCCATGACTAAGAACTTTTTCTTCTTCCAGGGTGATTATTATCTTCAGACTAAAGGGGTAGCAATGGGGGCAGGATTCGCACCAGACTTGGCAATTTTGTATATGGATAACTATGAACATTTACACATATTTAGTGACCTAAACCCATACAAAGGTAATGTGGAACTCTGGAGACGATACATCGATGATGTACTCATGATTTGGTCTGAAGGTGAGCAGGATCTGCTCGCATTTCACGATTGGCTCAACAAAAGATCTAGTGATATTCAATTTTCACTTGAGTACAGTAACAGTGATATCAACTTCTTGGATATCATGATCAAGGCAGACGGGGGCAGGCTATATACCTCGCTTTATAGGAAAGAGAGTGAGAGGAACACACATTTACGCTACTGCAGCCACTACCCTAGGAACCTTAGGGACAATTTACCATTTTGTCAGTTCCTCAGGTTACGGAGGAACTGTACCAAGAAACAAGGTTTTTTTAGTGAATCGGATGACCTTGTCCTCAGACTAGCAGAGAGGGGGTATTCGAAGAGTCTACTTAAGAAAGCTCACAAACGAGCATGGTTTTGCCATAGGGAATTTCTTCTAGAACGCAAACAGAAACTCGTTCAAGAACAGGAACGTATGATTTGTGTCACCACATTTTGTACACGAAGCAATGAGGTCAGGAAAATCATCAACCATCACTGGCACCTGGCGGTTTCAAAAAGGGGAAGAGCATAAGAGACCATGTGGTTAAATCCCTGCTACCCATATCTAGTACAAGACATCCTTCAATTCTATAGCAGATACCACTGGTTAGGGGCCAATTTTTTAAATGTGGGAAGTGCAAAGCATGCTCAATGACAAAGGAAATCAAGAGTTTCACTCATAATAACTACTCACACTCTCAAAGACCACACCAATTGCAAAACCATGGGTGTGGTATACGCCATACCAGGCCCTTGTGATTTTATGTATACAGGGCAGACCACTCAGAAGGTCAAAACACTCATACTACAACATGTAGTAGGATACAATGCAAGGTCCAGGGAGCAACCCTGGTTGACACATTTCTCCACATTCAACCACCCAGAAGACAGTCTGAAATGGTGGATTGTGGAGAAGGTCAGTCTCAATCCTAGGGCCGGAAGTTTGGCTAATACCCTAAGCCTAAGGGAATGCAAATGGATCCATATTTTTGACACTACAGTGTTGAATGAGTATGAAGAAATTGCACGAGAAGTTGGAACCCTAAACAATGGATGACATTTCACCTTTTTAACCTATGACTTTGTATAGTTCATGAACCTCAGTGATGTAACTATGTATATATGGTCTTGTACATGTCACTTGTACATATATATGCATATATATATGCATATTATCTACTGGCGGTCGCCAGTAGATAGTTATAGTTAGGACCTAGTTTCCATAGGAAACTCGTTTTTTGTTTTCTCAATATCTTTGGCACCGGTTGACAAATCTTCACGAAATGTTCAAATCTCGTAGCCCGCTCCGGTCAGCTCCTGTCTTGAAAGTTTCGTGGTGATTCGGCAAGCGGGGGCCGAGAAAAAAGGGGGGTCCCAAAATGTGTTTTCTCCATGTTAATTCCCATAGGAAACTTTAGACACAGCTACAGCTCGAACTGCTGAACGGAATTACACAAAATTTGGCAAAAAGGTAGCCCTGGTTTCAGAAAGAGACCTTTTTTCAATGGAGTAAATCCATTCAGTAGTTCCTGAGAAATTCCAAAAATAGAAGTCGGAAAATCAATTTCCCAAAGGAAACTTTAGACACGGTTACAGCTGAAACTGCTGAACGGAATTACACCAAATTTGGCAAAAGGTAGCCCTTGGTTCAGAAAGAGACCTTTTTTTAAATGGAGTATATCCGTTCAGTAGTTGCTGAGAAAATCCAAAAATAAAAGTTTCGATATATAGAGGCACGGTGGATCCGCGCACCCTCCCGATCACGCGCTTTAATCTAATTGGCTGTCAACACTCCAAACCAGGAAGTGTTGGCAGCCATCTTGTGACTCTGTAGAATCGAGTCACAAGAATAGAGAAAAACAAACACTAAAAACAAGGAAAGGGGGCAGGGTAGAAACACCCTGACCCCCTAGGCCTGCTCAGGGGGTCCCACAAGGACCCCCAGGACCCAAAAAAGCATTTTTGGGGGGGAAAAATCGGCCGAATTTGCGCTGGGTGCGCGAATCCGGCTGAGAAAATTTAAGCTCCCGCGCTTCGTTGGATTGAAGCCCCCGGGTGGGCCAGGTCCCGGGGGCAGTGAAAAAAAAGTGTGGGGGGGCCCCAATCCCCCCCACACTGCCCCGGTGACCGCCACCTCCCCGGGGCTTGATTAATGAGTTGCAGGGGGCACGGAGCCCCCCCGCAGCCCCGGGGACTGCCACCCCACGGGGCTAATTTGGAAATGCGTGGGGGGGCCTCCAAGGCCCCTCTAAGCCCTGGGGACCGCCACCCCCCGGGGCTTTCATTAATTATTTGTGGGGGCACACAGCCCCCCCCGCAGCCCCGGAAACCGCCACCCCCCGGGGCTTCTTTTTAAAAAAAAAAAATATACCTGTGTGGGGGGCTCGAGCCCCCCCCACACGCCCGGGACCGCCACCTCCCCGGGGCACTAAAATGCTAATTTGGGGGTCCGTTACGGACCTCGAGCCCCGGGGACCACCACCTCCCCGGGGCTTTGCAATTGAAGGGAGGGGGCCGCGCGGCCCCCTCCTGGAGCCTGTGATGGCCCTGGGGACCGCCACCCCCAGGGCCGGCTCCTGCAGTGTCCCAGGGTGCCTACCCCGGGACACTGCTGTTTGCTATGGCAGGACGGGAGCCTCGCGGCTCCCGTCCTGCCATAGCAAGACTGGTTTGGATTTGGAAGCGAGAGCAGGTTTCCTGCTCTCGCCTCCAAAATCCAAACCAGATTGCTTTTCCACACGGGGAGCTGAATGTCAGCAGCTCCCCATGTGGAAAAGCAATGCCGGCTCCCGCAGGAGGCGGGGAGCCGGCGGGACCGTGGGGGCATTGGGGCTCCCCCCACGGTCCCCAACAGAGAGGCCAGGCCCCGGGGGATGAGGTCCCCGGAGCTAGAAGTTGCCCGGGAGGGGGGCCACGCGGCCCCCCTCCCCAAAATTAAAAAATTTAATAAAAAATAAATAAATAAATAAAGGCACGCCCCGGGGGATTGGGTCCTCGGGGCCAGTAGAGGCCTCAGGAGGGGGGCCACGCAGCCCCCCTCCATAAAAATACAAAAACAAAATGTGGCCATGCCCCGGGGGCTGGGGTCCCCGGGGCCGGAATTGGCCACGGGAGGGGGCCCACGCGGCCCCCTTCCCGTTCATTTTTTTTTTTAAAGGGGTCAGGCCTTGGGGGATGGGGTCCCCAGGGCCCAAAAAAAGGCAAAAGAAGGGGGGCCACACAGCCCTCCTTCTAAAGAAAAAAGACGCAATCGTGCCAGAGGCCCCGCCCCCTCCCAGCAACACTCTGCAAACGCGCCCTGTGGCGCGTTTTAAATTGGGGAATTAATTCCCCTTCAATACTGGGGGACCCTGGGGGCCAACTAGCCCACCAGGTACCTCCAGTAAGCGCCACAGGTCTGCGTTGCAGAGAGGTGGTCCAGGCCACGCCCCTTTTTACACCTCTCTGCAACGCAGCTCTGTGGCACTTACTGGAGGTACCTGGTGGGCTAGTTGGACCCCAGGGACCCTCAGGATTCAAGGGGACTTAATCCCCCAACTTAAAATGCGTCACGGGGCGCGTTTGCACAGTAGTGAAGGGAGGGGGTGGGGCCTGAGGTAACATATGTGCAAACACGCCCTGTGGCACGTTTTAAGTTAGGGAATTAATTCCCCTTCAATCCTGAGGGCCCCTGGGGGCCAACTAGCCCACCAGGTACCTCCAGTAAGCACCACAGGGCTGCGTTGCAGAGAGGTGGTCCAGGTCACACCCATTTTTACACCTCTCTGCAACGCAGCTCTGTGGCGCTTACTGGAGGTACCTGGTGGGCTAGTTGGACCCCAGGGACCCTCAGGATTAAAGGGGACTTAATCCCCCAACTTAAAACGCGCCACGGGGCGCGTTTGCACAGTGGTGAAGGGAGGGGGTGGGGCCTGAGGTGACATAGTGCAAACACGCCCTGTGGCGCGTTTTAAGTTAGGGAATTAATTCCCCTTCAATGCTGAGGGCCCCTGAGGGCCAACTAGCCCACCAGGTACCTCCAGTAAGCACCACAGGGCTGCGTTGCAGAGAGGTGGTCCAGGCCACGCCCCTTTTTACACCTCTCTGCAATGCAGCTCTGTGGCGCTTACTGGAGGTACCTAGTTGGCTAGTTGGACCCCAGGGACCCTCAGGATTCAAGGGGACTTAATCCCCCAACTTATAACGCGCCAGGGGGCGTGTGGTATGGCCTTTGTCTACCTCTCACCAATCCCACTGCGTGGGGCTTACTGGAGGTAAAAGGTAGGCTAGTTGGCTCCTAAAGGACCCCCAGCAGTGAAGGGGACTTCATTCCCCATCCAAGAGCGTGCCAGGGAGCGCGTTTGTAGAGTGGTGGGCAAAGTGGGCGTGGCCTGGTACGAGTACTTACCAATGCTGCTGTGTGGGACTGACTGGAGGTAATAGTTTGGGTAGTTGGCCCCCAAGGATGTCCTTGGGGGCCAACTACCCTCTTGTTACCTCCAGTAAGTCCCACACAGTGGGATTGCTAAGACGTCTTCGGAGGCCATGGCCCCTTTCTCTACCACTCTGCAAACGTGCCTCGTGGCAGACTACAGGATGGGGGATGAAGTCCAATTTAGTCCTGAGGGAGTTTGGGGGCCAAGAATCCCTGCTGCTACCTCCTGTAAGTCCGACGCAGCGGAATTCCTGAGCGTTGGTTGGACGCCCAGCACCCTTTATCCACCACTCTGCAAACACGACTACTAGTTAAAGTAGCATTTTTCTGCACCTCTGACTTAGAGGTAGTTTTAATCCCCCTGCCCTATTATGTACTAGGGCCTTACAGAGGAGGTAATGCTAATCACAGGGGTACCCCAACGCATAGTGTTCCCTAGTGTATGTAGGTGTTTTCACTGTATTCTAAGTGTCTTTTAGCATTGCACTGGCTCTAGGCCTGGTTAGTCAGAGTCAGTTACCACCAGTACCCGTCTGAAAAAGTTGTGGGCACAGGATGATTTTGCAACAAGGCCTCTTTCTGCTCCTCTGTTGGTTCTTTCTGTACATGTCTTGCTTCTTCCTGCTCTTTTCTTCGTCTTTGTGGACTTCTGTTGCTTCTTTCTGCATTTCTTTTGCTTCTTTCTGTGCGTTTTTTCTTCTTTCTTCACATGTCCTACCTCTGTAGGCATAGTTAGAAACTAGCATTTAAAAAACCTTTGAAATTCACTTTAAAAACCATAGGTTTCAGGCACGTTATAGTTAGAAATTAGCATTTAAAAAACCTTTGAAATTCACTGAAAAACCATTTGAGATGTCATCAGTGATGTCATCAGTGATGTCACTGACCATGTCATGAGTGATGTAATATGTGACGTCATCAGCAGTGCATTGCGGGCGTGAGTTATAGTTAGCTGAACTAACTATAACGGGGAATTTCTCTGGTTTTGTACGAGTGAAATGTCCAACTATAACTTTCCCTAAAACCTATGGTTTTTCAGTGAATTTCTAAGGTTTTTTAAATGCTAATTTCTAACTATAACGTGCCTGAAACCTATGGTTTTTTCAGTGAATATATTATTTATATATATATATATATATTTATATATATATGTTTGTTTGTTATACTCTGATTTATTTATCAGACAACTGTTGTATGTATTGTACAATAATGTAGATCTATCTATGTTGGTTACTCCATCTGTTAATATTATCATTTGTTTTGTCATGGGCGATAATACACCTCACCAAATGTGGTATGATTGTAAATTCGGGAACAACAGCCATTAACTGTGCTGTTTTCCCCCAAGAACCATCTGTTTTGTTTCATGTCATGTTATGTTTTTTATGTTATGATAAATTTTGCATAACTCTATGTTTTTGGCAGAGCGATCTGATCCATTAGTCACCCTTATGAAGAAACTAGCACTCAGGTAAATACAAGGCATTTCACATTTGCCCTAATAAAACAAAAGGATCACTTTCACAACGTTGCAACATACTTTAGGGACACTGCAGTCTTTTTTCTAGTAATGCTGTCCATATGCATTTGGACCGGCTGAGGTCATGACAGCCTACGGCTCTCAATCATGCGGCCCACGTACGTCAAACCAAGTACACATGTACGCGATATGTGCACGCTGAAACCATTTAACCGCGGTCCGCCTGGTGCGCATTCCATTTGAGCGCACGGAAAGCAGCTACCACTCATGGCCGCACATTAGGGTCCATTGTTGCTGATCTCCTTCCAGCGAAGGGTTCATTTCTCGATTTACGGACTGCATTCCCATTTATATGCATAGACTGATCTGTCCGTACATTCTATCCACTCAGGTCTTTTGCCGATTTATTCGCATTTTTAATATCGGCACTTGACTCCTGCAGGACACGCAGTGAAGACCTCCCTTCAAGTTTTATAGAGATCACGGAGTGAGGAACCCCTCTCCGCCATAGCTCGGCGGTAAGTCAATACTGATTTAAACTTGACCGAAATATCCAATTTTTGCCATAATTTGCTACATCTTAAAACCACATATATTCATGTTACAGATCGCACATTTATCTGGAGAAGTTGTGTATATATACTACGGATTACCACAGTAGTGGAAGCTTTGGATTGACCCGATTAGCCTGGTCAGGCAACCACCACAGTCAGTAGACCTCTTTATTAAATAAACATGTCTATGACTACGCATACACCAGGGAGACAGGTTCTAATTGCATTACATTTAATTTAGGTTGTCTCTGTATTTTTCCTGTCCTGATGAAGACCTGCACGCTGAGGTTTAAACTTACCCTCATCGCCTATGTCGGGACGAAAAGTCAACGCCTCCTATTCCATGGCCTGAATTACACTATATTGGTCATCCCTGAGATTACATGGTGCATTCAAAAAATAGCAGCATCATTCTGATAAGCGGACTTTGAATAATATAACATAATTTTTCTGTAGTCGGGCCCAAGAACACTGGGTTACCCTTCTCATAACCATGGTAAACAGTATTGTTTGCACAAAATCATTACTGTGATCTAATACTGTTTTCTGTCTGATTTCCCCTTTCTCCACTCACTTCACACATGAACAATTTTCCTTGCACTTCTTATTAGAGCAACTGTTTATGGATATCTTTTCATGTGTTTTATTGAATATGTTATTTGCATAAGTAAAATAAAATAAAAGGATTCCTTTCCCCAGGATTTCAGTTGTTATGTCTCTTTTTCTGGTGTATTTTTGAAGAGTATTCACTCTTGTATTTAAATGATTATACATAAATGTCTCAATGACTTAGTGAATTAACTTCATAAGTGATCCCCTCTTTGGTTTTTCCATAGAGGTATGTCAGGACCAATTGTTGTTCTTAACGTATTTCACCCAGGTCCTCTTGATGACTTCAGGGTTACCCCAATAGTCTGTAATGGTAACCATCCATGCAAGCATATGGCAAAGGGCCACACTGGCTGGATACACAAAATTGCTGCCTGCCATTGCCACGTGGTCATCAAAAACAACAACACAGAGCAAAAAGGCATTGTGAATAGAAACAAAGAGAAGAAGACATGCAGGCCTATGGCAAAAGCACACTGGCTACCTTCACAAAATGGCCACCAGCCACATGGTCAAACATCAAGCAAGGAGGCATGGGGAACAAAGAGAAGATGTGCAGGCATATGGCAAAAGCACACTGGCTGGCTACACAAAATGCCTGTCAGCCACATGGTCAGAACAACAACAACCAGCAATGAGGCATTGCCACTCACAAACAGAGAAGGCATGCAGGCCTATGGCAAAAGCACACTGGCTGGCTACACAAAATGGCCACCAGCCACATGGTCATAACAACAACAACCAGCAAGGAGGCATGGCAACAAACAGAGAAGACATGTAGGCCTATGGGGAAAGCACACTGGCTGGCTACACAAAATGGCTGCCAGACACATGATCAGACTACAACAACAACCATCAAGGGGGCATGGCCACAAACAAAGAAGACATGTAGGCCTATTGGGAAAGCACACTGGCTGACTACACAAAATGGCCGCCAGCCACATGGTCTGACAACAACACCAACAACACGCAAGGAGGAATGGTAAAAAAACAGAGAAGACATGCAGGCCTATGGCAAAAGCACACTTGTTGGCTACACAAAATGGCCGCCAGCCACATGGTCACAACAACAACCAGCAAGGAGGCACGGCCACATACAAAGAAGAAATGTAGGCCTATGGGGAAAGTATACTATAACAACAAACAAAAAAACAAACTTCTCCAATTAACTTACTAAGGGATCAGTTCATTTCATAATTTATTCATCCTCAATAGAAAATGTTTTTGTCAAATACATAAAAAGCTAGTAATATTTGTATTCATATTATATACAAAGGTTTTGTGAGCTCCACAATGAAAGAAAGAACATACCTACATAGATTAACAACAAAAAGTCTTACAATAACAGGTGAAAAAAAGAAAAACACTCACACCCAATCATACTTCACAAAAAAAGGTGTATAGTAAAACACAAACATAATTATGACAGAACAAATCAAAAACAATTGTCATATATTGCATTTAAAATATTTAAACAAATTTCAAAAACATTATTAGTCAATATACTGTACATAAACAATAAGGGGCCGACCAGCGTTTCGGTAATCACAATCCAATTGAAGGGGTGAAACACTACCTTCATCAGGGCGCTATCTGTGTTCAAATTTTAGTGGCACCTACCATCTTGTCTGAATTAATTTATAAAATTGTAAGTCATAAGGGGCTCACAACATCATTAAGGTACTGATTTATAAAGAAGGAACTCAGAAGAGAAACAACTAAGATGGTGTTCTCATTTCCATGGACAATTTCATGTAAGCAGGGACTTTAACCAAAAGAAAGGTATCTAAAGACAAATAAGAATGGAGTACCTCAGATGCAGTCCTGGAAATGGTAAACAGTCATTGGGCTTGTTCTCAAAAGAGATATCAAGGTATTGTAGATGGGGGAACACCCCCTGTATTTTAGAATTTGACAGGCTAAGACCAGAATCTGGATATCGAGAAATGTATATGGATCAATGCGGCAAGAAATGCAGTTGCGGTCCGTTCTGGTCCGTCCTTCTGCGAGTCGGCCGGTGGGGGAAAGCACACTAGTTGGCTACACAAAATGGCCGCCAGCCACATGGTCAGAACAACAACAAGCAGGAGGCCTGGAAAACAAAGAACACATGCAGGGCTAGGGTGGACACTGACTATGCAAAAAGGCCCCTGGCCACATGGCATAATGAACATCAAAGGTAAATGGTGGCCTTTGCCAAACACATATACATACACACAGTCACCAGACAAAAGAGGCATGGTAACACAGAGAACACAGCATTCATTCAGCAATGCCAAAAATGAAAATTAACAGGGCTAAAAATGTTCACAACAACACACATTCTCCAAAGGCATTTTCCCACCTATACACAGTTTGCAGGGGACAAAAAATGTGAACTATCACAAGAAACACTTTTTGTATTTTAATGCAATGCCATCCATGGCCTAAATGATGTTTCAGTTCTACAGACACCACAGAAACAGTTGTTTCATGCACCCATGAATAGTACAGGGCATACTGGCTGGAAGGCCCATTGACAGACTGGGCCACACAGTGAATTAAATCAATCAATATTGCAAACTTATTAAAAAACATGAAGAAGAAAATGTACTGAACTGTGCAACATTTTTCCTTTACAAAAGAAGATACATTTCATGCAAAATAAAAAAACTAAGCCCCTACTAAAACTGCAGGCTACCCACCACAATAAATTTTAAATCGAAGAAAAGTACAAATAAATCCAGGTGCATGCTCCCAGCAAAGAAACAACACCCTTATACACCAGTTTTTCAACTTACTTGTGATATCTCAAAAACAAAGTCCTTAAATCCAATGGTATATATGCAGCAGACAAGGAGAGTGATCCTTCCCACTCCAAATCCCAATAAAGAATGACCAGGAGAGGCACAAAGGACTGGGAGGAGCGTGCTGGACAGGAACAGGAAGTTGGCGTCTCTGGGGCACTTCCTTCTGGTTTGAAAAAAAAAAGGTTTTAAAAAAATGGGTTCTCGCACAAAAAAACAACCCATTATATGCTCTTTCTTCCTCTAGCTTCCATTTAACATAGTAGTCATGCTTCCAACAGGTTCCCCAACATCCCAAGCCCATATTGTACATATGCCCCAAAGTCCTTAAATCCAATGGTATATGTGCAGCAGACAAGGAGAGTGATCCTCCCAGTTCCGAATCCCAATGATAAGTGACCAGCAGAGGGACAAAGCACTGGGAGGATCCTACTGGACAGGGACAGGAAGTTGGAGTCTCTAGGGCACTTCCTGGTTTGAAAAAAAAAGTTTTAAAAAAATGGCTTCTCGCACAAAAAAAACAACTCCACCGGCCAGTTTGAGAAAAATATCGACTCCAAATGCCTATCAGCTGCATTCTCAAGCAGAAAAGCTTCTTGACCGCTCCGTTTGCGATCGCGATCGACTCTAAGAATGTTAGATTGGTGCTGTCACGGCCAGAAGCCGTGCGAGTGAGCGCGAAGTCTCACTAGCGGTGTGAGAAGTCTTGCACTCGCTCGCCCTCAACCAATATCACCACCCCCGGAAAAACATGAAGAAGACCGCCCTAGCCACCTGCATCAATGACAGCTCCAACAACAGCAAGGTACTGTTCAGCATAGTCAAGGAGTCCACCAAACCCTACGCAACCAAAAACATCATCACACCCTCGCAAGCTCTCTGCAACACCCTCACGGACTTTTCCCACAACAAAATCAACACCATCTACCAAGACTTCGCACCTCAACCCCCCGCTGAGGACGACATCAACCTCCTCACGCCAATCACGCACACCAACTCGCCTCATTGAGTACCCTCACTGAGAAGGAAATAGCATCCATCATAAGATCCATACACTCGAAAGCCCCAGCAGACCCCTGCCCCCACCACACCTTTAGCCCCAGCAATCAACCCATCAGCAAGGAACTCACCAAGGTCCTCAACTCCTTGATTACCATGGCCCACTTCCCCCAATATGGAAACAACCCCACTTCCCCAAATTTGGAAACATCCTGACGTAAAGCCATTACTGAAGAAACCATCCGCGGACCCAGGAGAACCCAAGATATGAACCCATCTCCATGCTCCTTTTCAAAGCCAAGGTCATCGAAAAAGCTATTAGCATTCAGCTAACCAGACATCGGGAGAACCACAACCTTCTGGATCCATCCCAAACTGGCTTCAGGGCCACGGATGACATCAGCATGCTGCTAGACCACAGGGAAATAACAGCCCTCATCCTCCTTGGCGTCTCAGATCAACAGACTACACCAGATCGGATCCAAGGAGCAGCCCTCAAGTGGATCGCATCCTACAACACAGCAGAAGAACATCCTCCCTCACTACTCCTCGCTCCCTAAGAATATCACCTGTGGTGTACCTCGAGGCTTATCCCTCAGCCCAACCCTCTTCAACGTTTAGATGACACCCCTGGCCAGCATCGTCCTGAGCCACGGACTCAACATCATGTCCTACGCCGATGCCACCCAACTCATGGTACTCGGATGCTACAGGGCTCTCGCTGCCTTCCCTAAGCCTGGTCTGCTGCTGACTCTGTGTTACTACAAGGCCGAGTTGCCCTCCCTAAGCCTGGTCTGCTGCTGACTCTGTGTTACTACAAGGCCGAGCTGCCTTCCCTAAGCCTGGTCTGCTGCTGGGCCTGGGATACGACAAGGCCGAGTTGCCCTCCCTAAGCCTGGTCTGCTGCTGACTCTTTGTTACTACAAGGCCAAGCTGCCCTCCCTGAACCTGGTCTGCTGCTGACGCTTTGTTACTACAAGGCTGAGCTGCCCTCCCTAAGCCTGGTCTGCTGCTGACTCTGTGTTACTACAAGGCTGAGCTGCCCTCCCTAAGCCTGGTCTGCTGCTGGGCATGGGATACTACAAGGCCGAGCTGCCCTTCTTAAGCCTGGTCTGCTGCTGGGCCTGGGATACTACAAGGCCGAGCTGCCCTCCCTAAGCCTGGCCTGCTGCTGGGCCTGGGATAATACAAGGCCGAGCTGCCCTCCCTAAGCATGGTCTGCTGCTGGGCCTGGGAGAGTACAATGCCGAGCTGCCCTCCCTATGCCTGGTCTGCTGCTGGGCCTGGGATACTACAACACCGAGCTGCCCTCCCTAAGCCTGGTCTGCTGCTGACTCTGTGTTACTACAAGGCCAAGCTGCCCTCCCTAAGCCTGGTCTGCTGCTGGGCCTGGGATACTACAAGGCCGAGCTACCCTCCCTAAGCCTGGTCTGCTGCTGACTCTTTGTTACTACAAGGCCGAGCTGCCCTCCCTAAGCCTGGTCTGCTGCTGACTCTGTGTTACTACAAGGCCCAGCTGCCCTCCCTAAGCCTGGTCTGCTGCTGACTATTTGTTACTACAAGGCCGAGCTGCCCTACCTAAGCCTCGTCTGCTGCTGTCTCTGTGTTACTACAAGGCCGAGCTGCCCTCCCTAAGCCTGGTCTGCTGCTGACTCTGTGTTACTACAAGGCCGAGCTAGCCTCACAAAATCTGGCCTGCTGCTGGGTCTGGGATACTACAAGATGGAACTGCCCTCCCTAAGCCTGGCCTGCTGATGGGCCTGGGATACTACAAGGCCAAGCTGCCCTCCCTAAGCTTGGTCTGCTGCTGACTCTATGTTACTACAAGGCCGAGATGCCCTCCCTAAGCCTGGTCCGCTGCTGACTCTGTGTTACAACAAGGCCGAGCTGCCCTCCCTAAGCGTGGTCTGCTGTTGACTCTGTGTTACTACAAGGCCAAGCTGCCATCCCTAAGCCTGGTCTGCTGCTGGGTCTGGGATGCTACAAGGCCGAGCTGCCATCCCTAAGCCTAGACTGCTGCTGGGCCTGGGATACTACAAGGCCGAGCTGCCCTCCCTAAGCCTGGTCTGCTGCTGACTCTTTGTTACTACAAGGTCGAGCTGCCCTCCAAAAGCCTGGTCTGCTGCTGACTCTTTGTTACTACAAGGCCGAGCTGCCCTCCCTAAGCCTGTTCTGCTGCTGACTCTGTGTTACTGCAAGGCCGAGCTGCCCTCCCTAAGCCTGGTCTGCTGCTGGGCCTCGGATACTACAAGGCTGAGCTGCCCTCCCTAAGCCTGGTCTGATGCTGACTCTTTGTTACCACAAGGCCGAGCTGCCCTCCCTAAGCCTGGTCTGCTGCTGGGTCTGGGATACTACAAGGCCGAGCTGCCCTCCCTAAGCCTGGTCTGCTACTGACTCTTTGTTACTACAAGGCCGAGCTGCCCTCCCTAAGCCTGGTCTGCTGCTAGGTCTGGGATACTACAAGGCCGAGCTGCCATCCCTAATCCTGGCCTGCTGCTGGGTCTGGGATACTACAAGGCCGATCTGCCCTCCCTAAGCCTGGTCAGCTGCTGGGTCTGGGATACTACAAGGCCGAATTGCCCTCCCTAAGCCTGATCTGCTGCTGACTCTGTGTTACTACAAGACCAAGCTGCCCTCCCTAAGCCTGGTCTGCTGCTGACTCTGTGTTACTACAAGACCGAGCTGCCCTCCCTTAGCCTGGTCTGCTGCTGACTCTTTGTTACTATAAGGCCGAGCTGCCCTCCCAAAGCCTGGTCTGCTGCTGGGTCTGGGGTACTACAAGGCTCTTGCTGCCGTACCTAAGCCTGGTCTGCTGCTGACTCTGTGTTACTACAAGGCCGAGCTGTCCTCCCTAAGCCTGGTCCGCTGCTCACTCTTTGTTACTACAAGGCTGAGCTGGCCTCCCTAAGCCTGGTCTGCTGCTGACTCTTTGTTAATACAGCGCCGAGCTGCCCCTCCTAAGCCTGGACTGCTGCTGGGCCTCGGATACTACAAGGCTGAGCTGCCCTCCCTAAGCCTGGTCTGCTGCTGACTCTTTGTTACCACAAGGCCGAGCTGCCCTCCCTAAGCATGGTCTGCTGCTGGGTCTGGGATACTACAAGGCCGAGCTGCCCTCCCTAAGCCTGGTCTGCTACTGACTCTTTGTTACTACAAGGCCGAGCTGCCCTCCCTAAGCCTAGTCTGCTGCTAGGTCTGGGATACTACAAGGCAGAGCTGCCATCCCTAAGCCTGGCCTGCTGCTGGGTCTGGGATACTACAAGGCCGAGCTGCCCACCCTAAGCCTGGTCTGCTGCTGGGTCTGGGATATTACAAGGCCAAATTGCCCTCCCTAAGCCTGGTCTGCTGCTGACTCTGTGTTACTACAAGACCAAGCTGCCCTCCCTAAGCCTGGTCTGCTGCTGACTCTGTGTTACTACAAGACCGAGCTGCCCTCCCTTAGCCTGGTCTGCTGCTGACTCTTTGTTACTATATGGCCGAGCTGCCCTCCCTAAGCCCCGTCTGCTACTGACTCTTTGTTACTACAAGGCCGAGCTGCCCTCCCTAAGCCTGGTCTGCTGCTAGGTCTGGGATACTACATGGCCGAGCTGCCATCCCTAAGCCTGGCCTGCTGCTGGGCCTCGGATACTACAAGGCCGAGCTGCCCTCCTAAACCTGGTCTGCTGCTGGGTCTGGGATACTACAAGGCCGAGCTGCCCTCCCTAAGCCTGGTCTGCTGCTGACTGTGTTACTACAAGGCTGAGCTGCCCTCCCTAAGCCTGGTCTGCTGCTGGGCCTGGGATACTACAAGGCTCTCTCTGCCCTCCCTAAGCCTGGTCTGCTGCTGACTATGTGTTACTACAAGGCTGAGCTTCCCTCCCTATTCCTGGTCTGCTGCTGACTCTGTGTTACTACAAGACCGAGCTGCCCTCCCTTAGCCTGCTCTGCTGCTGACTCTTTGTTACTATAAGGCTGAGCTGCCCTCCCAAAGCCTGGTCTGCTGCTGACTCTGTGTTACTACAAGGCTCTTGCTGCCGTAGCTAAGCCTGGTCTGCTGCTGACTCTGTGTTTCTACAAGACCAAGCTGCCCTCCCTTAGCCTGGTCTGCTGCTGACTCTTTGTTACTACAAGGCCGAGCTGCCCTCCCTAAGCCTGGTCTGCTGCTGACTCTGTGTTACTACAAGGGTGAGCTGCCCTCCCTTAGCCTGGTCTGCTGCTGACTCTTTGTTACTACAAGGCCGAGCTGCCCTCCCTATGCCTGGTCTGCTGCTGACTCAGTGTTACTACAAGGCCGAGCTGCCCTCCTAAGCCTGGTCTGCTGCTGACTCTGTGTTACTACAAGGCGGAGCTGCCCTCCCTAAGCCTGGTCTGCTGCTAGGTCTGGGATACTACAAGGCCAAGCTGCCATCCCTAAGCCTGGCCTGCTGCTGGGTCTGGGATACTACAAGGCCAAGCTGCCCTCCCTAAGCCTGGTCTGCTGCTGGGTCCAAGATACTACAAGGCCGAATTGCCCTCCCTAAGCCTGGTCTGCTGCTGACTCTGTGTTACTACAAGACCGAGCTGCCCTCCCTTAGCCTGGTCTGCTGCTGACTCTGTGTTACTACAAGACCGAGCTGCCCTCCCTTAGCCTGGTCTGCTGCTGACTCTTTGTTACTATAAGGCCGAGCTGCCCTCCCAAAGCCTGGTCTGCTGTTGGGCCTGGGATACTACAAGGCTCTTGCTGCCGTACCTAAGCCTTGTCTGCTGCTGACTTTGTGTTACTACAAGGCCGAGCTGTCCTCCCTAAGCCTGGTCCGCTACTCACTCTTTGTTACTACAAGGCTGAGCTGCCCTCCCTAAGCATGGTCTGCTGCTGGGTCTGGGATACTACAAGGCCGAGCTGCCCTCCCTAAGCCTGGTCTGCTACTGACTCTTTGTTACTACAAGGCCGAGCTGCCCTCCCTAAGCCTGGTCTGCTGCTGACTCTGTGTTACTACAAGGGCGAGCTGCCCTCCCTAAGCCTGGTGTGCTGCTGACTGTGTTACTACAAGGGCGAGCTGCCCTCCCTAAGCCTGGTGTGCTGCTGACTCTGTGTTACTACAAGGGCGAGCTGCCCTCCCTAAGCCTGGTCTGCTGCTGACTCTGTGTTACTACAAGGGCGAGCTGCCCTCCCTAAGCCTGGTCTGCTGCTGGGTCTGGGATACTACAAGGCTCTCGCTGCCCTCCCTAAGCCTGGTCTGCTGCTGGGCCTGGGAGAGTACAACGCCGAGCTGCCATCCCTAAGCCTGGCCTGCTGCTGGGTCTGGGATACTACCAGTCCGAGCTGCCCTCCCTAAGCCTGGTCTGCTGCTGACTCTTGACTGGTGACCAGGTTTACTTTTCTTATAGCACAGAACTCACGTTTCTAACCCTGTCCATTGCCCCGTCCAGCTGCTCTAACCCACTTTATCTATTTTACTTGGGGACACCACATGGCTTGTTGGCAAATCCCAGACACCCTACTTACCATTCAGCCACATCCTTATCTGCTGTTTCACTGTAAATGATTCTCAGGTCCACGATGCAGATGGCACCTGTGCAGGAGGCGGACTACCGGCTTCCTGCCAGTCACCTTTTTCTATTACTTTTAAGTGTGCCTCTGGTGACGTCATTCAGGGCCTACAGACATGGGGAAAGGAAAAAGAAAACTGCAAGTCAGGGGTATGCTAGCTGCTTTACAGAAATAGGATGCCCACAGCGAAGAGTGCTCCTCGTGTCCAGGTCCAGTTTTTGGCCTCTCTGCTGAGAGAGTTCTGCCATTGAAATCCGATCTAGCTGCGGGGTCTCTAATAATAAGCCCCGCCTTCTGTGGAAAGTGTCCCTTCCAGAACACGCAGGGAAGCTGTATGTACCGTTATATTTCGAAGAAGTTTCCAGCTATCATTTCTCTATGCTGCATTTTTTAGTGAATATCACATCTCCTTGAATCAGTTTTGCAAATCTCTCCGAGGCTGTTCGAAAATGGTAGTTTCTGCTGATGGGAAATTAAACAGAAATGCGATAAAGCTGGAAGTGAATTTAGTGCCATGTATATGGTTTTGAGAAAGGACAGTCGACTGACTAAACCCGTAAGCATCACTCCCCACTGTAGTGACCTGGGGAAGGGCACTGCCAGAGACAGAGGGGTCAAGGGGGAACCGGACACCACATCCGGTCAGGGGTGTGGGGAGGTCAGTATCGACGGAAAGGGGAACAGGGACGGATGTGCACAGCCGGCTCACAAAGAGAGCAATAAAGGGTCAGTATCGACGGAAAGGGGAACAGGGACGGATGTGCACAGCCGGCTCACAAAGAGAGCAATAAAGAAACCTAACCCTACCGGTGTCCTGTGTATCTGTGGGTCCGGGGGACGCGACAACTGGCGACGAGGCGGGATCCTCATCTGGCGACCACCGCTGCGTGATGGACCGACGACGACGACGAGTGCAGGAGAAGCTGAAGATGGAGCCAGGAGCCCACCCTGGTCCGCGCCGTGGAAGGACATCCAACTGCCAGAGAAACGGAGCCAGGAGCCCACCCTGGTCCGCGCCGTGGAAAGACATCCGACCGCCAGAGAAGCGATAAGAAACTGAAGTGCCCTGCAAGAGATCGTGCCTGCAGCCCAAATAGCCGAGAGACGCGCGAAGTTCAAAGGAACTATCGCGAGAGCAGGGCGGCCATTTTAAAAACAGGCAGATTGGACCAATCAGGAGCGAGGAACAAGGGGCGGCCATTTTGGAAGGTCAGGCAAAGCTCAGAAGACAGAAACATCGTGAGACTACGGCGGCCATTTTGAAGTCAGGCAAAACAGGCCAATAGGAGCAAAGAACAGCGCGACGGCCATTTTGGAGTCAGGCGGCAACTGAAACGAATAGGAAAAGGCAGAAAAAGAAGAAAACAGACAAAAGAAAAGAAAAAACTGTGAAACAAAAGCAGAACACAGTGGAACCAAAGGGGAAATAAAGAATAAAGAAAAAAAAAAAAAAGGGAGAAAATGAGCGACAATGAGGAGAAGAAGAGCACGCAAGCCATTTTCCGCAGGCCTCTACCATTTAGCTTGTCGGAGCCGCAAGCAGGCATCAGGTGGGAAAGGTGGATCAGAAAATTTGAGCGCTACATGAGCGCCACGGACGTCCCGGACAACAAACAACTGCACCTACTTCTGAATCTCGCAGGGGACGAAATAGAAGATCTACTGTTAACTTTCCCCGACGCTCAAACAGCCAACTACAAGGGAGTGATAAAGTGTCTCACACAGAAATTTGACCCTCAACGAAACATCGATTTTGAGAGGTACACGTTCAACACTGCATGCCAGCAAGGGGAAGAGAGCCTAGATGATTTCGCGACGAGACTGAGGAAACTGGTCGCGTATTGCAAATTTGCAAAATTCGACAATGAGCAAGCAATAAGATTGCGTATCATCGAAGGTTGTCAATCAGTGGAATTCCGAACATGCATCCTGAAGGAACCAACGACGCTGGAAAAGATACTGACAATGGCTCGCATGGAGGCACGAGCCACAGCGCAGGCCAAACAGATGGAGACGGGAAAGGAGAAGAGAGTGGCGTCTGCATATCGTGTCACTGGGAATTTCAAAAAGAAAGAGTTCCAGGCGCCAGTCCCAACAAAGAAGTGCGACCAAACATGCTACCGATGTGGCCTCGAATTCCCACATGTTGGTGCCTGCCCAGCAATGGGCCAGAAGTGCAGGAAGTGTAATAGGGACAATCACTTTTCAAGCACGTGCATGACCAGACAGTTCAGAAGCGAGAGAGGCAGAACAATGAGACCACGGATGACCAGCAACAGATATGCACAATACATGGAAACGGCAAATCGCAGTTCCTCTGACGAGTCCGAAGAGACGGCAGCACCTGTGAGAGTAGAGAGACTATATCTAATGTCAGACACACCCAAGGAGGAGAAGACAACAGAGCACATTCATCTCGTGGAGAAGCAGCAAATAAAGAAAACGGCCACTGTCAACATTGATGTGGGGAACCACCAAGCAAAGTTCGTGCTTGACAGCGGAGCAACATGCAATATCATGTGCAGCTCGGAATACGAGAAAATGAAAGCGAAACCACCGCTGTCACCGTCGACCGTGGATGTGTTCACGTGGGGCTCCAGAAGACCAGTAAACATGGGGAAATTCATGGAAACTCTAACATACAAAGGCAAGTCTTACCAAGAAGAAGTACACGTGCTCAAGGGTGATATCCTAGCACCATGCCTGCTAAGCAACGTGACGGCACAGGTGAAGGGGCTACTAGCAATGACATACCACATGTCAGAAACGGAGAACATTCTACAAGAATACCCAGCCATACTGAAGGGTCTCGGCAAGCTAAAAGGAAAACAGATAACATTACACATCAATGAGTCAATTAAGCCGGTGGCCCAACATCACAGACGAGTACCGATCCACCTACAACCACAAGTTGAGGAAGAGATAACCAGCTTACTGGCACAAGACATCATTGAACATGCTGAAGGGCCAACGCCGTGGGTATCACCGATTGTGGCAGTTCCAAAGAAGGACACCTCAAAGATCCGCATCTGTGTAGACATGAGGATCCCAAACACCGCAATCGCAAGGGAACGTCACCCAGGGCCACACCTCAATGACATGATCAGCTGTCTCACTGGGGCCTGCCGATTCTCGAAGCTGGACCTGTGCAAAGGGTACCATCAATTAGAGCTGGATCACCAGTCCCGGTACATCACGACATTCTCTACACACCTGGGCCTGGTCAGATACAAGCGACTGAGTTTCGGAATATCATCGGCAGCGGAGATATTCCAGGAGACAATAAGGCAGGTGATAAGGCCGGTGCAGAACAGCCTCAACTATAGTGATGACATTTTGGTATTTGGCAAAACAGACAAAGAACATGATACCGCTCTGCGTCAAGTGTGTTCACAGCTGGAGCAAGCGGGCCTGACGCTGAATGGAGACAAATGCGAGCTGGGGAGAGGGGAACTGGTGTTCTTCGGACACATCTTCTCCAAGCACGGGATGAGGCCAGACCCCAGCAAAGTAGAAACGCTGAAGAACGCAAAACCTCCAACGGATGTGGCAGAAGTGAGATCGTTTCTAGGACTTGCCAGCTACTGTGCGCGATACCTACAGGATTTTGCCACGGTAAGCACACCGCTAAGAGAACTGACCAGACAAGGGCAGAAGTTCGTCTGGTCCCAGGAATGCGACAAGGCATTCGAGGACATCAGAAAAGCGGTGATGACTGTGGAACATCTCGCTTACTTTGACCCGCACCTGTGCACTGAACTGACTGTAGATGCTAGCCCGGTAGGACTAGGGGCAATACTAGCGCAACACCTGCCAGGGAGAGACTCACCACGAAAAATAGTCGCATATGCCAGCAAAAGCTTAACAGACATTGAGAAGGCATACTCGCAACCAGAAAAGGAAAGCCTAGCAGTGGTCTGGGCGTGTGAACACTACCACATGTTCATCTACGGGAAGCCATTCACCATCATAACTGACCACCAGGCACTGGTAACAATCTATGGCAGCCCGGCCGCCAAAATGCCACCCAGGATCGAGCGCTGGGGCATAAGGCTGATGGACTACGATTTCACGATTGTACACAAGCCAGGGAAGGAACACAACCCGGCAGACTACATGTCGAGACACCCGCTGCCGCAGGCACAGGCAATGACATCCATGGCAGAAGAGTACCTAAATTTCATACTGAAACAAAACACACCGGCACCTATAACAATAGCGGAGCTAGCAAAGGAGACGGAGGACGATGCAACGCTGCAGCTGGCCATGGAGACAATGAGAAGGCAGAGATGGAAGCACGTCAACAATAACTGCACATGGGGAGAAGGAGTATGCAAGGAAGAAATGTTGGCTTTAAAGAAAATACATGAAGAGCTGTCTGAGACAGACACAGGAATAATGAACGAGGAACCAGAATAGTGATCCCGAATGCACTCAGGCGGCAACTGGTCAATTTGGCTCATGAATCACACAGAGGCATGGTAGCAACGAAGAAACTGCTAATAGAGAAAGTGTGGTTCCCTGGCCTGGACCGCATGGTGGAAAACACCATCATGACATGTCACCTCTGTCAAGTGACGGGCTCACCAGCCAAGCCTGAACCACTACAGATGTCCAAACTGCCAAGAGCGGTGTGGACAACACTAGCAGCTGATTTCTTTGGGCCGCTGGACACAGGCCATTATCTGTTGGTAGTCATGGATGAGTACTCGCGATTTCCTATAGTGCGACAGGTGTCATCAACATCAGCAACAGCAACCCTACCAATATTGGATGACATTTTTGCAGCCTGGGGCTCACCAGAAACACTGAAAACAGACAATGGTCCTCCGTTCTCAGGAGACGAGTTCCACCGATTCATAGTCTACCTAGGAGTAAACCACAGAAAGATAACTCCGCTGTGGCCGCAGGCGAATGAAATGGTAGAGAGGTTCATGGGGAGCATCAAAAAGGTAGTTCAAAGAGCGAAGCTGGCGCAGATATCGCTCGGCCAAGCTCTGTGTCAGATGCTACGAGACTACAGAAACACGCCACATAGCACCACAGGAAGATGCCCGGCGGAGATAGTACTGGGAAGGACATGCAGGACGAGACTACCGCAAGTAGAAGCAATCATGGCACCAGAAAACAGCAGCATTGCAGCTAAGGACAGAGAGGCGAAAGGGAAGATGAAAGACTACGCAGATGCCAGGCGACACGCCATCCCGTCACACCTGAAGGAAGGGGACACAGTGATAGTGCGTCAACGTCAGCAGAGGAAATCTGACAGCATGTTCTCTAAAGACCCGCTGACAGTAACGAAAGTGAAGGGCCCAATGATCACGGCGGAATCAGAACACCAGAGGATCACACGGAATATCTCACACTTCAAAGGGCTGAAGGAGAAACATGAAGAGGACCAAGATGAGGAAACAGCAGAACACAACGGGTCAGAAAGCAACGGACAGGAGCAAGGACCAGTGGAAGAGCAACAAATGGAGACCGGCTCAAGAAGAGCATGCAGGAGGCCCAAGAGACTAATTGAGGAAATGTAACGGGCGAAAGCACACCGGCACGTCAGCTGACAGGCTTGTATCCATGACCATCAACCGATCCACGGGTTGACGTGCTCGTCATTTCTTTGTGACCAAAGGGGGAGATGTAGTGACCTGGGGAAGGGCACTAGGACCCTGCCAGAGACAGAGGGGTCAAGGGGGAACCGGACACCACATCCGGTCAGGGGTGTGGGGAGGTCAGTATCGACGGAAAGGGGAACAGGGACAAATGTGCACAGCCGGCTCACAAAGAGAGCAATAAAGAAACCTAACCCTACCGGTGTCCTGTGTATCTGTGGGTCCGGGGGACGCGACACCCACTAGGCCAGAATATACTTATTATTGGCTGCATACAATCGAGGGGAGTGTTAACACTTGGGGAAGGTTGGCGTCGGCAGTTAAATGAGATGTCTTCTCTTCTGGCGACGCCATCCCTCCCCCGAGGACAACAACACTTGTGGAGACCCGAAGACAGCGAGAGATGAAACACCACCTGCTGCAGATGGTGCGTTTCATATTCACGCGCCTGGAGGGGGTCACCTCCAGGAAAAGCGCTTCAAAAGTATTCAAGATTTCGGAAGAATCTTAATTCTGCCAGAAATGAGTTCTGATTTCACCGAGTGAGTGTTTATAAACCATAGCAACATTTACATAAGGTCCTTAAAGACATTATGCATAATTATACGTAATTACGTGAAATGCGGCTTACATCGCCTCATGCTTATATTTGCATGCACGGACGTATTTTGCAATAGCTCAGAATCGCATGTCACGCGAGCGGCCATTTTGGATGAGCGTGAGTCAGTTCTGACTCCATCCTACACCCGTCTGTTTCTCAGGTTTTCAGGCGACCCCACCCCAGATTTGACCCTTTCTCTCCCATCCTGTACTATTTTCTGTTTCCCTCCCCCTGTGCTTTTTATTTTAATGCTCCGTTTGTTTCTGCCAGTCTGCTATTTGTTTTCTTTTTGTGTCACTCTCCCGTGTGCCCCCCAGTCATGGCAGAGAAAGCAGGGTCCGCAGCAGGCCCTGCTACCATGAGCTCAGTACAGGCGTGACATTACGTCGGAGGTGTAGGGGCGTAGCTTCAAGGGAGTGTTTGGGGGTGTTACACCCGTCTAATATATGTATTTTCTTATAAATAGTTGCGTACAGGTGCTTCCATTAGGGTATGGTAAGGTGTCTGTCGGATTTCACCAGGAATGTGCACATACACACAGACAAAAATGCACACACACACTCTCTCTCTCTCTGGTTTCCATGGGGCAGATTTACGAGCCCCCTGCGCCACCAGTACGTCACTTTTCCTGACGTACTGGTGGCGCAGGGGGCTGCTCCATATTTACAAGGAGAGGAAAAGCCACCCTGCGTGACTTTTCCTCTCCTTGTAAATACGGTCCCTTCACACGCAGCACTTTGCGGTGAAGGGGCGTTCCATGGGTGTTGCTGTGGGTGTTCCCACGCAACACTCATGGAACGAGACACATCTCCAGAATTACGAGAAATTGTAACTCTGGAGATGTGTCTGAAAGCTATGCCACCCTAGAGGTGGCGTAGCGAGGCGCAACGAGGAGAAATGTTTTCATTTCTCCTCGTTTTTTCCTCTTTCAATGTGTGCTGCATTCTACAGCACGCATTGAAAGAGGAAAATGCTTGTATTGATTGTTTTTGTGCAAGAAGGTGCCCCTTCCTGCACAAAAACAATCTCCCCACGACGCAGGCATCCTTGCACCATGGTGCAAGGGTGTCTGCGCCGGCGCATGGCTGCAGTTTGTGCGCCAGCGCAGGGGGAAGGACAGAGATGCGACATATTGTAGTAAATATGTCGCATCCCTGTGCTTCAAAACTAACGCAGCGCGGCACAGCAAAAAGACTTGCTGTACCGCGCTGCGTTAGTTCAACGTAAACCTGCTCCAAAGTCTTCAAAAATGTTGGTTATTTTACAAAATATTGTGCTCTCTTTTAGTGCCCCTACCAATCGCATTCCTTTCCCTTTCCCTGCCCCGTAAGCCCCTGTCTTGCGCTTGCTTGTGTATGTTTCTTAACATTATATGCCTGTGTGATTCATGGAAAATATGTAGCGCACCCCTCCCCCCCTCTTACTGACCAACCTACGCCCGCCCCTGAGGCAGTGGCAGCACTCATCCTTCATGAGCCGTGACACCTCCTACTCATGCTGGCAGCGGGCGGCTGCCATGGGGACGTCTATTGTTTGTGAAGCGCCCACTCCAGAGCAGACAAGTACTGCACAATATGCATTGCCACACTGGGGTCCCCAACACCCAGCTGCAGATCACGCACCGCTGGGCAGATGTTCACGACTGGAAGCAGGACCGCTCAAACTGTGCCGCATTGAGGCGGCGGCACAAAGAAGTGATGTTTGGAATATTTATATTTTATGTCTCTTACTTCACACGAGGCATTGCTTGGAGGTTAGAGTGAGTTTATAACTTGATATTTTTTTCTTTACTTTAGCAACATATATAACAAAGGCAGTAATATATATATATAAAGGCAGCAACATATATAACACAGGCAGTAATAGCGCCTGTGTAGTTATGGTTGGGTCATACATTCCATTGAAAATGCATTTTTTTTGCTAATAACTTTGGCGTCATTCAATAAAACTGCATAAGACTTTAAAAAACTGCATGAGACTTTCAATAACACTGCATAAGACTAAAAACTGCATGAGACTTTTCAATAAAACTGCATGAAACTTTAAAAAAACTACATGAGACTTTTCAATAAAACTGCATAAGACTTAAAAAAAACTGCATGAGACTTTTCAATAAAACTGCATGAGACTTTTCAATAAACCTGCATGAGACTTTTCAATGAAACTGCATGAGACTTTTCAATAAAACTGCATGAGACTTTCAATAAAACAGCACGAGACTAAAAAACTGCACTACACTTTTCAAAAAAACTGCATGAGACTTAAAAAACTGCATGAGACTTTTCAATAAAACTGCATGAGTCTTTTCAATGAAACTGCATGAGACTTTTCAATAAAACTGCATGAGACTTTCTATTAAAGTGCATGAGACTTTTCAATAAAACTGCATGAGACTTTAAAAAAACTGCATGAGACTTTAAAAAACTGCATGAGACTTTTCAATAAAACTGCATGAGACTTTCTATTAAAGTGCATGAGACTTTTCAATAAAACTGCATGAGAGTTTTCAATAAAACTGCATGAGACTTTCTATTAAAGTGCATGAGACTTTTCAATAAAACTGCATGAGACTTTCAAAAAGTTCTAGCACTCTGGATTATTCATGATAAATTTCATGCAGATCCAAGAAGTGGGGACCGAAATGTAAATTAATAATGAGATGAAGAATTACAATTATAAGGGGTTAAAAGTAATACCTACTTAACTGTGAAATAAAGTACTAGAGATGTAACGGTATGCACATATGCAATGTACACGTACTAACAATGTACAAACAGCGATGCAATGACTCAACGTGATGGACTCCACTCTAACAACCATGGGGGATATTCTCAAGAACGTGTGATAATTACCGCAAAATTAGCTTAACGCAACTTTGCACATCGCAGTCCATCGCGGGAAAATAACACTGTGTTAACGTTGTATTCTCAACCCGGCGGCACCATGCGATAGTCTCACGATAACGCGCCAAATGACCGCGTTAAAATTAACGCAACGCCCAAAAAATGCGAAACACGAATGCGAAAAAAGTTGCGATGCCCCAAATCGCGATACAAAAATCAGCGATAACCAGCGACAGGCCTGCAATTCCCACACGTCATGCGGGAAAATGCACAATAAAAGCAGAAAAAAAAAAGGCAAAAAAAACAAACTGCGTAGCACCATGGATGCACCCGGACCGAGTGCAGAGGACAACGCGAACCCCACAAGCCCCACAGACGACCAGCAAGGAACCTCGGGGTCGGGGAAGGCCAAGGAGAAGAGGAAGAGGAAGACGCGGTTCACTCCGCAGGAAAACAGGATCATCGTTATGGAGGTGACAGAACACTACCAACAACTGATCGTCACCTCCAACGTGTCATTGGCAACAAAGACGCAAACATGGCAGACTATCTTGGACCATGTGAATGCAGTTGCAGAGTTGAGGAGGACAATGGAAGAGGTCAAGAAGCGCTGGAATGATGTGAAGGGCAAAACCAAGAAGAAACTCGATGCCAACATGAAAGCAGCAACGCAGATTGGAGGTGGGGGTCCAGCGGCACACCAGGAGCTGGATGACATGGAGAAAATGGTGGCCACAGTCATCAGTCGGGATACGGTGCCAGGACTAGTGGATCCGGACACTGCACAACATGACCTGACACAACATCAACAGGGTGAGTACCGACCAGGGACTGGGGGGGGCGGGGGGAGATGGGCACAATGGCACACATGCACAATTAAGTAGAGCATACTGCACACCCACAATGACTCTGGATCATGTCCCTGATCTCCTTGGCATACTGCAGCACACATAGAAACAGCAAGTAGGCCCCCGTCGACAATGTGCCCGGAGGGGGCCCTCCCCACACATCACTAATCTCACAACAAACCCATACATATGTGCTGAACCCAGCAAAGCTGCGGGTCCGTGAGCCACACTGACAATGCAAGTGACACTGCATGACGATTAGCATGCCTGCAGTCCAATTATCATGACATGGTGCACGCCACGACACTGAGGTGACTGAGTGTGGACCACATCCGGAAAGGAGCAGGTCACACTCTGACACATCCACGTGCACAAACAACCCCTGACGTCAACAACACATTTGCGGACAAACCATGCTCAAGAGTCACAACTCGACCAAGAGCCCAATTTACCCAAGTCCGCAACATCTCAGCACTGTAGAAGCACAGAAGTCAAAGGCACACCGCCTGAAAGGGATAAGGGGCAGACAAATCAGAGCTGCAGGGGCGACTCACCCACAATGCAGCACACACACATAAGAATAAGAGCACCTCAACATTGACAACAATGTGGTACAAACTGCAACACTTTCACAACAGAACACAGGACACAACTGGTGCCGCATGTGTGTACAAAATGGCCAATCACATCTGGTATAGCAGGAAACTGTGAGATGATAATGTACGAGTACAACCTCACATCCGTGATGTAGTACAAATGTCCACTGTCCCGCATCAAATAGGCATCTCCTCACAAACAGTCACAATGTACATTGTCATGCAGTCTGTATGTAAACTCCGCCAATGCGTCAACATACATGGAACACACTGTGAAACTGCATCTCCCCTTTACACTGCAGAGGGACAATCAACACCTCCTGCAGAGCAGACCCTACATCATGTCAGTGATGATGGAGACGACCCCCAGGACAATGACTACGACGAACTCCAAGGGTTCATGGACAACCTCTGCACCTCACCTCCAGTAGCAGGGCAGCCCAGCACCATCAAGGTGATCCCACCCCCTGCACAGACCACACAGCAGGAAGCACCCACCACCACGTCTGGCTCCCAGCACCTCACCAAAGAACACATGGCGTTCCAACACCGTGTGTTAGACTTCCAGAAGGAGCTGGCTGAACAGGTGCGGTGGGGTTCGACCTCATGGCAGCCAAACTAGATACCATACGTGGGTGTCTAAGTCCCATCAGGGACCACTTACACTCCCTAACGGACACCCACAGTCCGCCCCATGCCCTCCAACAATCCATGGCTGGTGTCGCTGGAGTCATGACTCGGAGACAACAACAACTGTCTAGTCAGAGTGGCTACAGCGATGTCATCTGTGATTTGGGAAACATAAGGAGGGTCATGGAGAACATGGAGCAGATGTAGGCGCAAAGAATGGCTACCACGGCTGCACACGAGAAAGCTGTAGATGGGATCTTCCATGCCCTGCAGATCCTCATCATGGGAGTGATGCCACAAGACATTGCGCAGATGAATGCTGCTGCTACTTCTACATCCACATCTCCGGCCCCTGATGTGTCAGTGTCACACAGTGCTGCAAATCAAACACCACCACCCACATGTGAGGCACATGAAACGTCAGAGGACGAAGATGAGGATGAATCTGCCTTAGTGGTAAGGAGGAAGCAGTAGCATTCATCTCTGCCATATGGCTTGTTTCTGCTTGGGTCTGCCCTCTGCATCATGCACTGGAATAACACCTTCCACTGTCCCCCGACACACTCTGCAACACTAACCTTGGACCTCGACATGGACTGCCATATTTTGTATAATCATCAATGACAAAGCAATCAGCCTGCGGACTGGACTCTTCCCCTTCTGAGTAACTTGTCAATCCCTAAAGGACTCTGGCTGGCCCTCCACGGGGCAACATTGTAAAATGTTGTCTGCATGGCCCAGTACTAAGACAGCCTCAATACTCCACTGAACGTGAATAATACATTCTAATACACACAGATGTGTCATGTCTATGATTAATCAAGTATGAAAGCATGGACGAATGTAGGGGCAGTGATTCCCCCTTACGTCCATGTAGCTCATGTTGTGGGACTTGAGTCACAGGGTGCATCCCTGCATCATGGTGGTACATATTTGACCCCAAAAGAAACCCTGTTGTCAATTGTAGGTCACAAATGACAGCCTATATGTAATGATTTGTGACACATGTGAAACGCTGATGAGTGGGATTCCGTACTATCTTTGACACACAAAAATGGCATTTCGAATACGTGACACCCTAAACAGCCTCTCTGTACAGAGGTGACACACCCACCATCTATTTGCAATTAGTGAGATTGTTAGAACTACATGTTGCACTTACACTTGTCAGAGTGATGGGCTTGTACAGAGGAGTAACATGCACACAGGGAATGTGTGTTGTAATGAATGTATTTGCACATGCTGGGCCTGTGGTCATTTTGTACTGTCCCATGATTGCTAAGGACTGTGACAATGTGACGTGCTCATGTGAAGAAATTGTCAATGATGGTGTTCCTACGGGCTGCTGCAGTGGGGTGTGGTCCACCTGACTCCTCTTCCTCATCATCGTCCGGTGCATCTGGCACTTGTATCCATGGGGCATTGGTGCGTACACATATGTTGTGCAACACACAAAATGCAACAATCATCTTGCACACGATGCCTGGGCTGTACAGGAGCCTTCCACCTGTGATGTCCAGGCACCTGAAACGTGACTTCAACATGCCAAATGTGCGTTCCACGATGCCCCTGGTGCGTTTGTGGGCCGCATTGTACTGCCTCTGGGCCTGTGTGTTCGGGGCTCGGAGGGGTGTCATCATCCAAGGGCAGAGTGCATATCCTTGATCACCTGTGACAGTGCAGAGAGACATGAGTCAAAAGTTGGTTCTGCATGATGTGTTGGCAGGTTCACTAGTTCATTGGTGTGTGATATGTGTGACTTAGTGATTCCTGTTTGACAGGTACTGCTTGTAGCAAATGAGCGGCATCAATGTGTATTACGTAGCCTCACTGCTGCTCCTCCCTCCCCGAGCCTATTTACTAGTGTGCGCAGCGCGGTTGCATCACTTGCACTCCTACGGCACACCATTGTCATGCCTGTCTGCGCATGTCCACAAGCCTGACAACGACACTGTGATGTTGTGCGTTGAAGGTGGGTGGCCACGTGTGTGTAGGCCTATGGTAAGGATAGGGCGGACACAGATGTAGAGTTCATGGCTGGCTGAACTTGCGATGCGGTTGAGGTACTTGGCCTATGCTGCGGTAATAGTGACACACACAACAGTTGGCATGTATGATCCCGGACCCCGAGCGGGCTTGCGCTTCTTCATTTATCCCTTCGGCCGAGCCCGCACTCCGGGGGCATGCTACATTGCAACATTGTCCATTGCGGGACGGGTGGCGCCGACACTACAACAGAGACCCGCGCATTAGTTACTTCCTTGGCAAGGCCAACACTTAGCAACACCCAGAGCCCCGGGCTGATTATCCACACTCCTACGCTGGACTGTCGTACGCCAGCCCACTCTGCTTACGCTTACAGGGGGGTACGACACAGCTACATGTCCCAGGTCTTCCCCACTGCCAGAGGTGACATGGTTGCGTCCGCTGTACACAGCACAATGTCATGTGGTAGGGCCCTGGCCCATCATGCATACATAATGACCACACGGACACACTTAGATAGTTTGTGGAACTGGCTACGGGCACGTGCGCCCGGCCCCTTTTATTGCCAGGGACACATGTCCAGTGACGCCTGTGCTGGATGGGTAGGGGGTGAGTGTAAGCCAGCCCTCAGGGAGTGGTTGGTGCTGGCAACAACTACAACAGTGATCAGACAATCAGAAGTTCAAAGTTCAAACAGCAAGGGTCCATGACTTGAGCTGCACAGAGTTAGTGGACCCGGATGCACTGCGGCCGGCACAGGCACACCGCCACGGGACGGTGACTTGCGGTGCACTGAGGTAGGGCCACGAGAGCTGAGCCGGTCCTCGTCGATGTTGAAGCTGAATGTTGCAGAGTGTTTCGGGGGACAGTGGAAGGTGTTCTACCAGGGCTTGATGCAGAGGGCAGAACCAAGCTGAAACAGGCAATATGGAGGAGATGAATGCTACAGACTCACGTTGTTGTATTCCTCTTAGGGTGTCCATACCGGGCTTTCCAGTATCATGTCCTTATATAGGCACAATTCACCCTGCCCTTATATAGGCATAAATTCCCAGGCCTTATTTAGGCATTAAACCATGCACTCCAAATACAGGCATGGTCTCCGACATCCGTCCACCCTAACGTCACAACGAGTACATGAAGAACAGACCCTTAGGCTGCGGGAGTTTCCCTAGTCCAGGACTATTGATTTCTTCAAGGGCTCATATATTATGTATGAACCGTTATTCCTTAGGGGTTCATTCATGACGTCTTTCGCTGTCCGATTCACGTCAATGCTAACATTCCTAGGTACTCTCAGGTATAAATATACCTTCCCTAGCCCTTGTAAACTAGAGGAGACCTCGACTTCAGAGGAGCCCGTTTCCCGGCCTGACGCACTGAGAAGACGCTGTCATCCCTGCACGCAGAGAGTCCAGCTTCCAGTGATCTGACTTCCCTTGCGGGGTGTTGGAGTTCGAGTCTGGCAAAGAGATTCCTACCTCTCTCATTCTTCAGGTATGGAGCTGATAAGAACCTAGAGGGACTCTTGGCATACTAAGCATACTAGGCATACTAGGCTTAACATACTCTTAGTATACCATAGTAAGGAATACTTCACCTACTTCATACCTCTCCCTACACCTAGGTTAGGTTAGGTACAATTTGGGTAGAACTAGATTAGAAACGCATCGTATGAGTACTAGCATTTTTAGTCTGTGTTATTTATGTAACGGCATATGTACTAAAAGATAATGCTATCGCAGTATTATTTATTTCTACTGCTCACACTGTACATTATTTATCTTGCATACTGTCTTGTGATCGCAACAGCACATTTTACTTACACCAGAAACAAGACTGTTCAATAAATCTTTTATTGAAAACGCCCGTCTATTTCTTTCTGTGTAACTTGGAGAAAACTAAGCATGCACGATTGAGCTGAGTGAAATAGTTATCTATTGTTTCCACGACTCTGGGACACGTTCTGATTCTAAAGGGAAACATAGTGGTCATGTTTTGCGGCTGCCAGAAACTACTCCCTTCTTGTTGTCAAGGAGTTTCTAGTGGCCTCTGAGCTAGCTGGCACAAGTAATTAAGTTTAAGTGCGTATAGACTGTGAAGAAAATACGAGTATCCGACAGGGAAGTCGTTATATTCGATGATAAATGTCATGTGATGATTAAAGCAACATTTTCTATAGCTGCTCAGTGGGGACGAGGCTTGCAAGAGACCTTCCTCAGGCGACAATGCTATAAACCCTTGATCGGATGAGCATCGCCCACCAGGTGTTTCTTACAGCATGCTTATGGAGATTGTACAGGGCTGCCATGTGGCCCTTTGTCATTGTATGACTTTTTGAAAAGGTCCTAGTATTTTTTGCCAACAACTGTTGCACTCTGGGACATGTGATTTCATTTTAGAGCTGGCTTGATAGTGCAGCTTTTGTTAGACCTTATGTGATCACCAGAAAAAGAGCTTTAAGAAGGCTATTGAGAGAAGAAATTATGCTCCGCCCACAGGCTGATCTGCTTCTCTACAGCATTTAATTGGGCAGCAGGTGTGTGCATCAGCTCAAAATTAGTGCTGGTCTTTGGGAAAAGCTTTACACGGTGCCATAAATGTGGGGTTGGGCACTAGGCCCTCAGACTTTAGACTAGAGAAGAAAGATCTTTGTCAGGAACAACAAAAGACAAATGGAGCAGTAAGCAAAAACCCCGCCCACCTGATCACAGCCGGAACCCTTTAGCCAGTCCTGCAAGCACTGTGGCCACACCCGGAGGCAAGCGGAGCGCACCCCAGATGTGTAAGCATAAAACATGTTAGAACTGGCATCCTTGGCATGGTTTCCACTGACTTTTTGCCTTCAGGCCTCCTGTTTTGCTGGCTTTAGGACACTAGGCACTTTAAAACTGCTAACCAGTGCTAAAGTGCATGTGCTTATCCACAATTGGCATATTTAATTTACTTATAAGTCCCTAGTGAAGTGCAATATATGTGCAAAGTGCCTGTAAATTAAAGGCTACTAGTGGACCTGCAGCACTGATTGTGACACCCACTTACGTAGCCCCTTAAACATGCCTCAGGCCTGCCATTCCAGAGACAGTGTGTGCAGGTTTAAACTTCCATGTCGACCTGACAAGTTGACCATCTTGCCAGGCCCAAACCTTCCTTTTAATACATATGTCACCCCTAAGATAGACCCTGGACTGGAAAGCCCAAGGGCAGGGCGCAGTGTATTTAAAAAGTAGGACATGTACTTTTAAGTCTTACACCTCCTGGTACTGAAAAACTCTTACATTATTTTTTCACTACTGCAAGGCCCATCTCTCCCATAGGTTAAAATTGGGATTACCCTATTACATTTTGTAAGTGTCATTTCCAATTGGAAAGTGTTAGAAATGGGGGTCTCTAGTTGGCAGAGATTTGCACCTTTGTCCAAGTAGGGACCCTTCTTCCTAGTCAGGGTAAGGGGGTACACTTCTAAAATAACCCCTGCTCACCCCCTTGGTAGCTTGGCACAAGCAGGTAGGCTTATCTCAGAGGCAGTGTGTAAAGCATTTGTGCATGCATACAGTAACACAGTGAAAACACTACAAATTGACACCACACCGGTTTAGAAAAACTAAGAAAACTTTATCTAAACCCACAAGACCAAAAACGACAAAAATCCAACATACAATACTCTTAAAAATACTTACTGTGCAAAATAACCTTTAAATTGTGCCGGACCCCAGAGCAGCGATACACTGCCCAGCCCACCCTCGCCCACTGCTGCTGGCACTCCTGGAGCCCATACCCGGACCCAGGCCTGCCGCCTGCTGCCAGGGTGGAGGGGAGGTGGCGCTGCAAAAAAAAACACAAGCATTGGCATAGCCAATAGGTCTCGCCTTTGGGACCTTATAAGTGTTTAGCCATGCAACAGTTAATGTTGTTGCACCAAGAATATTGTGCTGCATAACTAAATACTTATAAGGTCCCAAAAGCGAGACCTATTGGCTATGCCAATGCTTGTTTTAACTGTGTTTTTAGCTGTGGTTTTAGCTATGCATTTGCTCCTTTTCTCCCTCAACAATTGTATTAAATAGGATATTACTCTACACGCCTCTGAATATGTGGCTTATGGCATCTTATTTTTTCATGTTTACTTCTTTTTAAAAGAAAGGTATTTACCTAAAGCTTGGATGCACGAAGTTAAAATTGTGCAGTAAAGTAAAATCACATTAAAGAGGCCTTGCAACCATTAGATGTATTCTTTTTAGTGTTAAGTAATTGTAATATTCATTCTTTAAAGAGTAAAGAGTGTGTTTCAAATGTCATTTTGCTCTAGTGTGGTAATAAACTGAAATTTGACCTTTGCATTGGAGTAAAAAAAATGTGTGATTTTGCATTTGTATGTGGAGCCCAAGTCCTGCTCAGTAATGGGATTTACAGAAATGTTTCCAACTGTGAGAGGGGGTCTTTCCGGATCGCAATTAGGAAATCGGTTTTCCTAATGTATGAAGCTCATTGAGTTTCATTTTGGGATTCCTTGTGGGTTGCAAATCGACCTACCTCATGAACATTAGTGATGTAGAGCGTGTTAGGAATCACAGCCATCACAGGGATGGTGGCCTGCTGAGGTCATTAATATTATTATTCCACTCAACCTCAGCGCACTCGCAACCGAAGCGATCCCATCATCCTGACACGCTGATGGTCTGATGCAGAGCTCTCAAGTTTTGCCTTTCCATGTAGGAATATCTCAGGCATAACAGTATTTTTGCTTGGCATTTTGGGACTATGTGGGGCATATTCTCAAGGACTTATCGCCGAGTTAGCGGCACTTTATCGCAGCCAAAGTGGTGATAAATTCATCGCACCATTCACAAGCTGGTGCTAACAGCCGATATCGCCAGTTTTCCTGCAATAGCAGCCGCAAAAAACATCGCCACGGATGACACCGGCAACTAACGCTAATGAGATGCAGAGTAGGCGTTCCCGTGCAAAAAGCCGCGGAAACACTACAACGCAACATTCCCAACGACCAGCCAGATCGGCGATAAGAAGCAAAAACATGTGATAAGGCGCATTAGCAGCAGGGATTTAACACCTGCTCCTACCTGGTGTTAAGTCGGACGACAACCTGCACCATGAAAGGGAGCCCAGCCCACAGCCACACCAGAAGAACAACAGATGCCATGGAGCTACTGATCATGCAGCCCGGAGCCCCAAGAGGGCCACAACACCCATCGCCACCACACCCAGCCCCCCCAGACAACCCCACCCTGGGCCCTACCCCGGGCACCCCCCCCGGACAAAGTTATTTCAAATCTACCTTACAAATTCATGTACACAACAATTCGCCTGATGTCGCACAAGTACAACAACCAACATCCATGTGTGGTCCGAAAAAGGAAAAACATACATACATCTTAGAATTCCAAAAATAATCAATTTATTCAAATTCAACTCAACATCAATAATTGGAAGAGTCATGGCGGGTCTTCTCCGGACAAACCGTAAGTCACAGCCTGCAAGACAAAATTGAAGATAAGAAGGTGTGTCATGCGCTCAACAAAGGACAGAGAGAGAGAGAAAGAGAGAGAGAAAGAAAGGGAGAGAGAGAGAGTGAAAGAGAGGGAGAGAGAAAGAGAGAGAAAGGGGGAGAGGGGGAGAAGGAGAGAGAGAGCAACAATGGGAGAGAGAGACAGTGAAAGAAAGAGAGGGAGAGTGAGAGAGAGAAAGAGAGAGAAAGATAGAGAAAGAGAGGGAGAGAGAGAAAGAGAGAGAAAGGGGGAGAGAGGGAGAAGGAGAGAGAGAGAGAAACAGAGGAAGAGAGAGACACAGCGAAAGGAAGAGAGGGAGAAGGAGAGAGAGAGTAACAGAGGAAGAGAGAGAGACAGTGAAATGAAGAGAGGGAGAGAGATAAAGAGAGAGAAAGATAGAGAAAGAGAGGGAGAGAGAGAGAAAGAGAGAAAAAGATAGAGAAAGAGGGAGAGAGAGAGAAAGAGAGAGAAAGATAGAGAAAGAGAGGGAGAGAGAGAGACAGTGAAAGGAAGAGAGGGACATGGAGAGACAGTGCCGACACTGTGCACCCAGGCTGCTGCACCCCAGCCCCTCCCGCCGCCCAGCGGGGATTGCCCGCCCCTGTGCACCCAGGCCACACTGTTCACCTGCTGCCACCGGTGTGTCTCCAACCACGTGCCGGTTCACACTGCAGGCCACAAGGTCCCTCATCTGAAAAAGAGTCCACAGCTAATGATGGCAGAGTACATATCATTGCACACGGCAACATCGCTCGGCCGCCCCTGCGCACACAGGCTGCTGCACCCCACCCCCTCCCGCCACCCAGCGGGGATTGCCCGCCCCTGCGCACCCAGGCCACACTGCTCACCTGCTGCCACCGGTGTGTCTCCAACCACGTGCCAGTTCACACTGCAGGCCACCAGGTCCCACATCTGAAAAAGAGTCCGCAGCTAATGATGGCAGAGTACATATCATTGCACATGGCAACATCGCTCGGCCGCCCCTGCGCACACAGGCTGCTGCACCCCAGCCCCTCCCACCGCCCAGCGGGGATTGCCCGCCCCTGCGCACCCAGGCCTCACTGCTCACCTTCTGCCACCGGCGTGTCTCCAAGAGGGCCCACCATGTCCCGGTGCAAGCTCCAAGCCCGGGGCCCGCGACCCTGGCAGCGTCCACATCACGCATCTCCGCAGCGCGGGCCACCAGGTCGCACACTTGATTCTGGGTCTTGATTTTGCAATGGCAGACATCATATCAGTGCACACGTCATCATCGCAGGCTGCACACCCGCTCAGCTCTCTAGGTTCCACTAACTCTGTGAAACGCGAGGCAACGCCACGTGGCAGTAGGCCCACGCTTCCCGCTGGCTCAGGCCTACATTGCGGTCCACCAGGCGCACACTTGACTCTGGGTCTTGATATTGCAATGGCAGAGACCATATCAGTGCACACGTCATCATCGCAGGCTGCACACCCGCTCAGCACTTTAGGTGCCCCAACCTCAGTGCACAGTAAGTCACCGTCCCGTGGCGGTAGGCCTGTGGCGGTAGGCCCGTGCCGGCCGCAGTTCAACCGGTGCCACCGACTCCGTGCAACGCAAATCATGGACCCTAAATGATTGAGTCATCACATCGGCCAGGCGGACGCAGCCATGTCACCTCAGGCAGTGGGGAAGAACTGAGACATGTAGCCTCGTTGTCCCCCCCTTTATACGTGAGCCGAGTGGGCTGGCTCGGCGTACGCCAGGCCAGCGTAGGGGTGTGAACAATTATCCCTGGCCTCTGGGCGTGGTTCATATCTGGGCTGCACAGGGAACCAACTGATGCGTGTGTCTCTGTTGCAGTGTCTGCGCCACATGGCCCGCAATCGACAATGTTGCAATGTTGCATGCAGCCGAAGGGACTGTACAAGGAGCGCCAGGCCACTCGGGGTCTTGGCTCATACATGGCAACTGTTGTGTGTGTTCATCGCTTTTGGTGCACCATAAGCCCAAGGCCTAGCCTCAATTGCTGCGCGATAGCCACATCACATTCCCAGGATACAAGCAGTAGTCTGACTAACATTAGGGATGAAAGCCCCTTTGTCTCAATACAGAAGGCGGAAGGACATCTGCACCCCGACCTTGGAAATGCATGCGGCAGGCACCCCCTAAGAGAGATACCATGGCAGATGATGACGACTCCCACACTACACACGGTGCCAATGAAAGATCAACGTCTCCACACCCCACACACAGAAGTCCTTGCTCGAGGTACTCCTGCATGGAACGGCCTTGACACTTACGTACAGGACAACCCATACGTACAAATTTTGCACACTCATACGACTCATTGCTCCGAGCTGTGGCATATCATCCATATAACAGCCGCAGGTCAGAAGAGTGCCGGTTCTACGAGTGTGAACAACGCAATGTCAGAACATCCCGGGCACATGCACAACCCCTGTCACGTGGAACTGTACCGTGACCGAATGCTGCATTTGTTGGGGGCAAACAACTGCCGATCATGCATATTCGAGTGGCCCATGGATGTCTGCCTATCCAATACAACGGTAGATGAACTGGATTATGACATGTGTGTGCGCCCCCTGTTGGCCCACGACCAGGAGTGTAACCGTGATACCCGTTCATGGGATGCCTTGGTATTGGGCGTATGTGCTGGCAGTTGGGCATGTGAGATTGCACAATTCCTTGTGTGCAGTGACCACATGGAAGCGCTCCCCTATTGGGCTGTGTTGCAGATTGGTGAAACGGCGTGGACGGAGCACATCTGTCTGAACCAGCCAATGGATTCGCTTGCCCCCCTGTTCGTTGAAGTCGACAACGACGTACTCTTGGAACTGATTGCCCATGAAGCTGCACTCACTTTCATGGACGAGTAACTACGTTCCTGAGCCACTAAAGATTGTAACCCATGGCACAGGTCCCAACACCCTTTTGCATCTTGGAGAAATGGACACATATCCCACCATGACAGTGGACATGGCTGCATTCGCCTGGACTCAGAATGCATGTGCGTGCAAGACTTCGGGTTGACACACACCTGTGCAAGGTCAGTGGACAGCGGCGCCTGGCAACGTTCCTCAAACTGACACACCGCTGGAGGGAGAGTACACACATGGCAATGTAGTACTACATGTGACCTTGTTGGACTCCTTCACCTGCTCACTGTCAGCAGAGCAGACAGTCAGCGCAGTCCGGTGGTACAGGACTATGCAGATCCCATGGGCTGTGAGTGGTGTCCCCTGACACGGTGCAATGAGCATTTGCCAAACACCACATGACTCTTCCAGCAAGGCAAGGTGGGCTGAGACCGTCGGCATCCGTCATGGTTGGTGTTTATTTGTGCCTCCCCATGTCTTGCACCTCTACATGTTCCTTTGCTGCCTGTTAGTGTATGATGCATTGGTCTGCATGTTGTGGCCCTTGTCTTGCCCGTACTGACACGCACATGCTAATAAAGTGTACGCAGCTTCACTAGTGTTCAACTGTGATGAGTGTTGATTAGCATGCGAAATCGTTTGCCTCAATGTGCATTGTCCGTACACAGGGAGGGACTGACTGCGCATTTCACTTAGGGGTGAGTCCCTATTGCCAGCTCCACCTCTGTGAGCCAGACATTGTGGTTGGGAGAGTTGCTGGTAGACCTGTGCACTTACGTGTCTTCAGCAATGTGAGTATGGTGTCCAACTTCTTGCCATGTGGCTCAATGTGTTCCATCAAACCAGGCTGTGTCCACACAGTTCAGTGTGTGTAGGTATGCGAAGAGATGTTCTGTTGTCACATGTGATGTGGGACACTACTTTAGGCCTCCTACCGACTTTGACATATTTACACACAGCCCTATTTAATACATGGACATGGGGCTACGTTGTGGGGTTGCGAGATTGGTGTTCATGATCAATGAGGCCACAGCTAGTTCACACCTTCACAGTCATCTAATTGGCCATGTGTGTCACGGTCAAACATGCGCATTGATGTCATTTCCCAGGGTGTACCTTTTTGTGCAATTAATGTCCCTACAGTCATCCATACTGTTATACTTGATTGAACATAGACATGACACATCTGTGTGATTAGGAATGTTTTATTCACATCCTGTGGAGTGTCGGAGCTGGAGCAGTACATGGCCATGCACACCCCACATTACATGGTTGCCCAGTGGAGGGCCAAACAGAGTCCATTAGGGAATGACAAGTTAATCAGTAGAGGAAGGGTTGAGTCCGCAGCCTGTTTGCTGTGTCATTGGTAACCAGAGCAGATATGGCAGTCCATGTCGGGGTCCAGGTGAATGTCGTAGAGTGTTTCGGGGGACAGTGGAAGGTGTTGTACCAGGGCATGATGCAGAGGGCAGTACCAAGCAGAAACAGGCCATATGGCGGAGGATGAATGCTACAACCTCCTTTTTGACACAGAGTCATTACCATCCACATCTTCGTCCTCTGATATGTCTTCTGTGTCAGGTGTGCCAGGTGTGTGTGGTGGGGTTATGGCTGCATCACTGTGTGCCACTGACACATCAGGGGCGGAGGTGTGTGTGTCGAAGTTCCTGCAGCAGTCATCTGGGGCAGGCTCTGTGGCAGCAATGGCAAGATGAGGATCTGCAGGGCATGGTAGATCCCAGCTACATCTCGCTGGTGTTCAGCCATGGCAGCCATCCTCCCTGCCTGCATCCGCTCCATGTTCTCCATTGTTCTCCGCATCTGTGCCAACTCTGTGCTGTCGTCGCTGGAGCCTCTCTGCCTAGACAGTTCTTGAATCCGAGTAATGGCTCCAGCGAGGTCAGCCAAGGATTGTTGTAGGGCATAGAGTGGACTGTGGGTGTCCGTTAGGGAGTGTAAGTGGTCCCTGATGGGACTTAGACACCCACGTATGGCATCTAGTTTGGCTGCCATGAGGTCGAAACCCACCCGCACCTGTTCAGCCAGCCTCCTCTGGCAGTCTGACACACGGCGTTGGAATGCCATGTGTTCTTCGGTGAGGTGCTGGGAGCCGGTCTGTGCAGGGGGTGGTATCACCTCGATACAGCTGGGCTGCCCTGCTCCTGGAGGTGGGGTGCGGAGGCTGTCCACGAGCCGTTGGAGGGTGTCGGAGCAGATGGCCAGGGGTTCCTCCTCCTCATCACTGAAGAGATGTCTGGTCTGCTCTGCAGGAGGTGTTGATTGTCCCTCTGCAATGTGAAGGGGAGATGCAGGTTAACAGTGTGTTACATGTATGTGCACGCATTGTACATGTTTACATACTGACTGCATGACAATGTACATTGTGACTGTTTTGGAGGAGCTGGGTATTTGATGGGGGACAGTGGACATTCCGACTACATGACAGATGTGAGGTTGTACTCGACATTATCATCTGACAGTTTTCTGCTATGCCTGATGTGATTGGCCATTTTCTACGCACATGCGGCACCAGTTGTGTCCTCTGTTCTGTGGTGTTAGTGTGGCACTTTGTACCACATTGTCGTCAATGTTGATGTGCTGTGATTGCTATGTGTGTGTGCTGCATTGTGGGAGAGTCACCCCTGCAGCTCTAATTTGGCGGCCCATTATCCCTTTGAGGCGGTGTGCCTTTGACTTGTGTGCTTTTACGATGCAGAGATGTTGGCGATTTGGGTCATTTGTGCTCTTGGACGGATTTTGTACTCTTGTGCATTGTTTGTCTGCAGATATGTTGTTGACGTCAGGAGTTGTATGTGCACATGGATGTGTCAGAGTGTGACCTGATCCTTTGAGGATGTTATCCACACTGGTCCACCTCAGTGTCGTGTCGTGCACCATGTCATGTATTTTGACTGCAGCTATGCTATTGGTCATGCAGTGTCACTTGCATTGTCAGTGTGGCTCACAGGGCCTCTGCTTTGCTGGGTTCAGCACATGTGCATGGGTAGGTTGTGAGATTGGTGATGGGGGGGCCTTTTGTGCACATGGTGGACGGGGGCCTACTTGGTGTTTCTATGTGTGCTGCAGTGTGCCAAGGCCATCAGGGACATGTTCCACATTCATTGTGGGTGTGCAGTGTGCTATTCTTGATTGTGCATGTGTGCCATTGTGCCCATCTCCCCCCGTCCCCCCAGTCCCTGGTGGTTACTCACCCTGTTGCTGTTGGGTCAGGTCATGTCGAGCAGTGTCCGGACCCCCAACTCCTTGCGCCGTCTCCGCACTGATGACTGTGGCCACCATTTCCTCCAGCTCACCCAGCTCCTCCTGTGGCGCAGGACTCCCACCTCCAGTGGCCGTTGCTGCCTTCCGGTTGGCAGTGAGTTTCTGCTTGGTTTGGCTTGTCACATCATGCCAGAGCCTCTTGACCTCCTCCATTGACCTTCTCGACACTCCCACTGTATTCACGTTGTTCACGATGGACTGCCATATTTCCGTTTGTGTTGCCGATGACACAGTGGAGGTGACGCACAGTTGTTGGTAGTGTTAGGTCACCTCCGTGACGATGATCCGGTTTTCCTGCGGACTGAACCCCGTCTTCCTCTTCTACTTGCCCTTCCCCTGCCCCGGGGTTCCTGGCTGGTCGTCTGTAGGGCTTGTGGGGTTTGCGTTGTCCTCTGCACTCGGTCCAGGTGCGTCCATGGTGCTACGCAGTTACATTTTTTTTTTCTCTGCTTTTATAGTGCATTCTCACGCATGACGCGTGGGAATATCAGGCCTGTCGCTGGTGTTCGCAGATTTTTGTATCGCCATTGGGGTCATCGCCACTTTTTTGGCGTTCGTGTTTTGCATTTTTTCAGCGTCGCGTTGATTTTAACGCCGGCATTTGTCGCGTTATCGTGAGGCTATCGCATGGTGCCGCCGGGTTGTGAATACTGCGTTAACACGGTGTTATTTTCCCGTGATAGACTGCGATGTGAGAAGTTGCGTTAAGCGATTTTGGCGATAGTTAACACACGTTCTTGAGAATATCCCCCTTAGTGTTTTATCCCACTGTAAAATAAATCAGAACACATTCCAACACGCAAAGCAATAAACGCTCGGGAGGACGTTCTATACATGGCTCTCAATAACTTGAGAGCGCTGCTGATGCAGAGTACAACTGTATTAAAAGGCAGCAGATAGTCTGAAATCCGATGTTGCGTCTTCTTGGCACAGACGGCTAGCTGCCAAGTGCCCCCATTTTATAGCTTCCAAGTGACACCCTGTCATGTGTGATATATGAAGCCAATGCTAGGCTGTTAGTCCACAGCATGTTGCATTCTGGCACTGGTAGTTTCACTTATAACACTGTGCGGATTGGCACAACTGTCCTGCACACAACGAGCAGTTGGTTGGAAAGCCAGGACTGGCATTTATGCGTCACATCATGTGTAACACATCAACCGGGCCTTGTAGGGTTAAAAATTCCACAAATCGAGTACTGAACGCTGAAAAGACTGGATGGCCTGAAGATATAATGGTGCCACACGGCTTCTAGAGATATTGATAAAAGTTCTCAGTATAGCAAATCGTTCTGCTGCGTTCATTCCCAATGTGAGCGACCATACAGTTCAAAACTAGGAATGCAGACCCCTTTAGAACGCATTAATGCCACTTGAAATATCCACACTATCCATGTGCGGGATTATGTTATTAGCTGCCACTATTGCTTCACACAGTAGGTGGAGTATAGGTTCGGGTACAGCGCATTTTGGCGGGAAGATTAATCCGAGCTTCTAATCAGAATCTACAATCTTCTAAAGCATTCGTTCCGAATCTGAAGTAGTGACTGTGCGCCCAGAACTTGGCCACCAGCTGCAAAGACATTGTTTCCTGAAGATAACGAGTAAAAGGTGGATTCATTTGCTAGGTGTGCGCATTGTCGCCTCAAGGTGCCACACACTGACCTGTCAGACAAGACTGTCGGGCACTGCCTGATTGCCCTATGCCGACATTTTCTTGTGGAAGCGTGTTTTACTTTTGTGAATTTGTGCAGAATGAAAGGCCGCCTTTGTTTGTAATTATGTTTCATCATTTTTAATCTTGGTAACACAATCCACACAAGTACATTCCACACCATGCCATATAATTCCAATCACCATAATTTCACTCAACGCCACACACTTCCACGCCACACAATTCAACTCTACACATTTCCATTCCACACCACATAATTTGACAACAAACCACATAATTCAACTCGACAACACAATTACACAACACACCACATACATCCAATCCATGCCACAATGGTGCAAGGTTTCTGTGTTGTTGGCATGATTGTTTTTGTGCAGTAAGGGGCACCTTCCTGCACAAAAACAATCACAAGAGGCGTTTTCCTCGTTCTATGTGTGCTGCAGAATGCAGCACACGTAGAAAGAGGAAAAACAAGGAGAAATGTAAAGATTTCTCCTCGTTACGCCTGCTCTGAGGAGGGGTAAGGTTTTGGCGCTGCCCCAGGTTTACATGACTTTTTAAATCTGGGGCAGCGTCAAAATCCCACGGTGTTGCTTGGGAACACCCAGAGAAGCGCCCATGGGACGCCTCCTTAATATAGAGTAAAGCAACGCAGTGACTTGCACTGCTTCGTCTTACTCCATATAGAGGGAACTGCTCTAGACTGGATCGCGTCCTACTTTCGAATCAGAACTAATGTCATCCATACCCCACCTTTCTCGTCCAAACCATACTCCACAAAAAGCAGGGGTCCCTCAAGGCTCTATCATCTCGCCAATGCTTTTCAACATCTACATGAAGTCATTACCGGTACTGATCAGCCAATTTCACCTCACGTGCTATAACTATGCAGATGACATGCAAATACTCCTTCAACTGGAATGCCCCAAAGACATTGGAAAATCCACAATTTTCAGTTGTCTCAGAGCCGTGGATCAGTAGATGACTTGAAGCCATCTCAAATTGAATGCTTCCAAAACGGAAATACTCATGTGTGGCGATTGGAAACACTATGACCCGCTTGCCGCCTGGCCTGATGAACTGGGATCACCGCCTAAAGTATCGAAGGAAGTAAGAAACCTCGGAATGACCATGGACTCCAAGCTATCGATGAATGCCCAAGTGGACAAACTAGCAAGATCAAGCTTTGTCACTATAAAAACGCTGCGACTAATTTTCCCTTATTTGGGATTTCCACACAAGGTCCAAGCTACCATCTCCCTTGTTCTGTCCAAACTCGATTATGCCAATAGCCTCTACCACGGATCACCTTTAACAACCATGAAAAGACTACAACGGATTCAGAACTCGGCTGCCAGACTACTCTTGCATATCAAACCGCGAGACCACATCTCACCTGCCTTGAAAGCCCTGCATTGATTATCGGTTGCCAGAAGATCCAGGTTCAAGCTGCTTTGTATCACCCACAAAGCAATACATGGAATGGGACCTCTCTTCATCAGGAATAAAATCACCAAACACATTCAACAAAGGAACCTCCGCTCTAAAGGGGCACCTCGCCTCAAAATCCCAAGATACAAGAAAAAAACCATGGGTGGCACATCCTTCTCTGTTCAAGCGGCCAAACTATGGAACTCTTTACCCCCCAACATAAGATCCACGGACAGCCACCTTATCTTCAGAAAACTGCTCAAGAATTGGCTCTTCCCCACATAAGCACCATACGCAAACAGAAATTTACAGCATATCCCTCTGTATATAATCATTTATTTATTTTTACTATAAATATGTACCTATCTTTGTGCATTGCTTTGTATAAACATGTAGAATAATTATGTTGTAAAAAAAAAAAATTAAAGTACAATAACACTTGAAAACCGGAGTTTATCTGGTGCATCTTTGGTCTACATGTACTTGCCTCCATTGTGCATCTATGTACCTTCCATGTACTTGGATCTGTGTGTTTGTTACTTTTCTCCTGAAAAAGCATATCCAATGCACTACCTTATTTCTCAGCCTGTACCTCTATCAATATCTTTAATCTACATATACTTACCTCCTTTATGCATCTATATACTTTCAATGTACTTATGGATCTATATATTTATCACTTTCTTCTTATTTAGCATTTCCAATGCACTACCCTATTTCTCAGCCTAGACTTCTCTCAATATATCTTCTAGCCCAACTTTCTGACTCATCTCAAACTTCTTTCTACTACTCTTTCCAATGCACTACCCTATTTCTCACCCTATACATCTATCAATATATCCTCTACATCCACTCTCTCATTCATCCCAAACCCCATACCACTACTATGATCCCCAAAATAACCCTTTCTAGACTCTCACCTACTCTACCCCTCTCTTTTACTATACCGATCCCCCAAAACAAACCTTTCTAAACTCTTCCCTCTGACTCTTCTCCTTTTTACTCATCCAAAAGCCTCCTCCTACTGCTATGACCTCCAAAAAAAAATCCAAATCCTTCACTCTTCTGTCCCTCCACTATCTTTTTCAATCAAAATAACAGACTAACATGTTCACTTCTCAAATTCCATATTCCACTATACTAATTCACCACTAATCCTTTATGGGTTCCAGAGTAGTGTGCCACTCGCCAATAAAGCGTTTCAGCACCCCATCAGGGTGATAAGCGCTATATAAATGCAAACCTTTTTGCCTTTTCTACCCCTCCCCAACCCTTCTCAATCCAAATAACTGACTAACATATCCACCACTCAAATTACTTTCATGTTTCACCATACTAATTCAACACTAATCCTTATGGGTTCCAGAGTAGCGTGCTACTTGCCAAAAAAGCGCTTCAAAACCCCATCAGGGGTAGCAAGCGCTATATAAATACAAACCTCTTTCCCTCTTCTATCCCGCCGCCTACCCTTCTCTATCCAAATAACTGAATAACATATCCACCACTCAAATTACTTCATATTTCACTATACTAATTTTCAACACTAATCCTTTATGGGTTCCAGAGTAGCGTGCTACTCGCCAGAAAAGCGCTTCAACACCCATCAGGGGTAACAGGTGCTATATGAATGCAAACCTTTCTTCCCCTTCTATCCCTCTGCTATCTTTCTCACTCCAAATAACTGACTAATATCCACCACTCAAATTACTTTCATATTTCACCATGCTAATTCACCACTAATCCTTTATGGGTTTCTAGAGTAGTTTGCTACTCGCCCCAAAAAAAAAACGCTTCAACACCCCATCAGTGGTAACAAGCGCTATATAAATACAAACCTTTTTTCCTCCTCTATCCTTCTGCTATCATTCCGAATCTAAATAACTGACTAACCTATCCACCACTTAAAATTACTTTCATATTTCACTATACTAATTCAACACTAATCCTCTATGGGTCCCGGAGTAGCGTGCTACTCGCCGAAAAAGCGCTTCGACGCTTCGTCAGGGGTAGTAAGCGCTATATAAATGCAATTACAATACAATACAATACAATATCTATGAGGCCATGCAAAGCTACGCAGGGTGACTTTGCGTCACCTCACAGACATGACTGAGAGGCCTGCGCCACCATAGAAGCTAAAAAGTGACACTCGGGCGGCGCAGGCCTCTTGTAAATGAGTCCTTTAGTGTTTACCTTCTGTTGAGATTCAGAGTTGTGAAACTTATCAGCTTCCTGTGAGCACTTCATGTTCTCACTGATAGACAGAGGAGGGCAGAGAGTGTGTGTCCATACACTAGGGTAGGTTTGTGCTTTTGTACAGCACGTGTACACCCTTTTGAGCGCTGTTAAAACACAGAAGAACTGCAACCACTTTGACTATCAGGAGCATTTGCAAAAGAGCCATACAAATGTAGAGGTTAGAGATGGAGCAGATTTGAAATAGAAGACTGGTCCAGGGAGATGATGCGAGCACAGAGAAGCCCAAACGTCATTTGGTGCTTACAGTGACAAAGAATGATTATTCTGTTCTGAGTTTATTTTAAAAAAAGGAGATGACTGAAAACTTGCCTATTTCATTCTGCCTACTTGGGTCTGGACCTTGTGTGACGTACACAGTACTGGAATGACTTTTGGGGCAGCTGTTGCGCTATATAAATATTTCAATGAATTATTCATTCATTCATCCATCCATCCATCCTTGGCCTGAACTTGAAGGTCACATACTGGGACTCTTCCTTGGAGTGTGCCTGTAAGGAATTGAAAAGCAATACAAGCAGTGTCCCAGTGGACAATGCCAGGCATCCTAAAATGAAACCTTTGTGTCCTGAGATCATGAACCAGCTGACCTCAAGGGAGGGACAGCAGAATCATTTTCCTGGTTTTCTTCAATAAGTTGGCCTACTTCCTTTTCTGCATTCTGAAGATAGCGCAATAGATAATTGGGGAGTCCTAGCTAGAGGGAATTATACAACTCAAGCTGCCTGCCTCATTGAGTGGTGATTGCAGGCTGCAGCTGCATCTGGATGGACTAAGGTATGTCAGTTTCCTTCTCAGAAGCCTGAGTGGAAGGATTCAAGTAAGGATCTCTGCGATACCCAAGGTGTCTGTGCAAGGCCAGAATCCAGCTTGCATTAATGTTCTTATCCACATTAAATGGTGTTGGAAATTCTCCAAGCTCCAGGGGCAACAACGTGGAACCCCAGAATTTCTCTCGTCCACCAAAAATGATGCTATCAGAGCTGTACTTGGTGAGCAGGATTAAGACCTTTCCATTCAGTCCCAGGCATCCAATCACGGTGGCACTAACCTGTCAAACCAGAGAAAGACCTGAGAGTCTTCAGCATACATGGAGAGAATCTCAACATAGATAATGAACACATTAGGTGGTAGGTCAGAGCCAGGAAGAAAGACACAAGCAAAACACACAGATGTAGAAGTACAAAGAGATGGATTCAACCTGGGCTCTATCTGAAGTTGGAGACCTAACCGGCTCCTGCACAGTGCTTGGCAGACCCACAGCACACAGCCAAAGCATCATCTTAGAATGGGTGAAGTGTCAACTCTGTTCATGGACCTAACAGTATCAACACGGTAACACCTCTGATGCCAGAGTTGAGTCTCAGGTCTGTTCATGGACCGGTAACACCTCTGAGGCCAGAGTTGAGTCTTTGGTCTGTTCATGGACATAAAAGCATCAACACAGTAACACCTCTGATGCCAGAGTTGAGTCTCAGGTCTGTTCACGGACCGGTAACACCTCTGATGCCAGAGTTGAGTCTTAGGTCTGTTCATGGACCTAACAGTATCAACACAGTAACACCTCTGATGCCAGAGTTGAGTCTTTGGTCTGTTCATGGACCTAACAGCATCAACATGGTAACTCCTCTGATGCCAGAGTTGAGTCTTAGGTCTGTTCATGGACCGGTAACTCCTCTGAGGCCAGAGTTGAGTCTTTGGTCTGTTCATGGACATAAAACCATCAACACAGTAACACCTCTGATGCCAGAGTTGAGTCTCAGGTCTATTCACGGACCGGTAACACCTCTGATGCCAGAGTTGAGTCTTTGGTCTGTTCATGGACATAAAAGCATCAACACAGTAACACCTCTGATGCCAGAGTTGAGTCTTTGGTCTATTCATGAACCTAACAGCATCAACACGGTAACACCTCTGATGCCAGAGTTGAGTCTTTGGTCTATTCATGAACCTAACAGCATCAACACGGTAACACCTCTGAGGCCAGAGTTGAGTCTTTGGTCTGCTCATGGACATAAAAGCATCAACACAGTAACACCACTGATGCCAGAGCGGAGTCTTTTGTCTATTCATGGACCTAACAGCATCAACACGGTAACACCTCTGATGCCAGAGTTGAGTCTCAGGTCTTTCACGGACTGGTAACACCTCTGAGGCCAGAGTTGAGTCTTTGGTCTGTCCATGGACCTAACAGTATCAACACAGTAACTCCTCTGAGGCCAGAGTTGAGTCTTTGGTCTGTTCATGGACCTAACAGTATCAACACAGTAACTCCTCTGATGCCAGATTTGAGTCTCAGGTCTGTTCATGGACCGGTAACTCCTCTGAGGCCAGAGTTGAGTCTTTGGTCTGTTCATGGACCTAACAGTATCAACACAGTAACTCCTCTGATGCCAGAGTCGAGTCTCAGGTCTGTTCATGGACCGGTAACTCCTCTGATGCCAGAGTTGAGTCTTAGGTCTGTTCATGGACCTAACAGTATCAACACAGTAACTCCTCTGATGCCAGAGTCGAGTCTTAGGTCTGTTCATGGACCGGTAACTCCTCTGATGCCAGAGTAGAGTCTCAGGTCTGTTCATGGACCGGTAACTCCTCTGATGCCAGAGTTGAGTCTTAGGTCTGTTCATGGACCGGTAACTCCTCTGATGCCAGAGTTGAGTCTCAGGTCTGTTCATGGACCGGTAACTCCTCTGATGCCAGAGTTGAGTCTTAGGTCTGTTCATGGACCTAACAGTATCAACACAGTAACTCCTCTGATGCCAGAGTTGAGTCTCAGGTCTGTTCATGGACCGGTAACTCCTCTGATGCCAGAGTTGAGTCTTAGGTCTGTTCATGGACCGGTAACTCCTCTGATGCCAGAGTTGAGTCTCAGGTCTGTTCATGGACCGGTAACTCCTCTGATGCCAGAGTTGAGTCTTAGGTCTGTTCATGGACCGGTAACTCCTCTGATGCCAGAGTTGAGTCTCAGGTCTGTTCATGGACCGGTAACTCCTCTGATGCCAGAGTTGAGTCTTAGGTCTGTTCATGGACCTAACAGTATCAACACAGTAACTCCTCTGATGCCAGAGTTGAGTCTCAGGTCTGTTCATGGACCGGTAACTCCTCTGATGCCAGAGTTGAGTCTTAGGTCTGTTCATGGACCGGTAACTCCTCTGATGCCAGAGTTGAGTCTCAGGTCTGTTTATGGACCGGTAACTCCTCTGATGCCAGAGTTGAGTCTTAGGTCTGTTCATGGACCTAACAGTATCAACACAGTAACTCCTCTGATGCCAGAGTTGAGTCTCAGGTCTGTTCATGGACCGGTAACTCCTCTGATGCCAGAGTTGAGTCTTAGGTCTTCAAAACCAGCTTCAGGGACACATGCAGTACCTGAATTTAGTCTGATGCTCACCTTTGCCCAGTCTTAGGTTACAAATAGGGTTAAATGCTGATGCAGCGGCGTTCATTAGCATTAGGCCACTGAGGGATTTTGACCAGTAGCCGATGAAGCTCTCAAGAAGCCAAGAACTTGGGAAGCTTCAGCTGGCTGCGAACCCTAATCTTCACAACCTCACCTGAAATAAAAGCTTTTGTGCCAGATTTACCAGCACTCAGAAAGAGCCTAGGTGCAGAGTTTGTGGTTGTTTTCAATCTCAACATGAAGTGGGAGAATTATTCTAGAGCCTTGTGGAACAAAGTTTATGGTCTCAAGCACATGGAACAGAAAGTGTCCTGGCAGCACTTATTTTTGGTGTTATTCCCTGAGAAGGTAGGCTCACCTTACTCTGGTACTACATCCCTCAGAATCCTACCATGGATGCTACATCAGTGAAGCAGTGCATGCACCAAGGACTGCCCTCAGCAGCAGACACACAGGTCACTACCAAGGCTTCGGGTTAGTGGCTTGAAGTCATTAACCGGTCGTGTATGAATGTGTAGGGATCTCTTGGCGTCCCGCCCAGCACAAGGAACTGTAACTAAGCACGAAAAATATATTGGCCATCTTCTGTCCATGTACCACACTCCCTCCTGCCATCTAAGCAAATGGTCTCCATAACAGCAGGACACTGTGCATTACATCTAGAGACATCTTGTCACAAGGGAGCATAACCAGGTGTCTATTAGCTAAAATGAATCGCTGCAAAATCATACAAACCCCATGACAGATGAAAGGAGGGAAGAGATGTTCTTGCCTGACATTTAGGGTCAAAATTTACTCTCAATTCACGCAATCCAGTGCAGCAAAACAAGGTGATGGGTGCGTGAATGGGAGGGAGGGAGCTGAAAAGCACCATCTCTAATAGGATGTGGAACTCCCCAGCTGTTCTCTCCATGCACTGGTTCACTTGTGGCTGGCTAGTGCCAATGCAACCACCACCCGTGCACAATAGTGCAAGTGTGCCTGCGTTACAGGCAGGATTGTTTTTGTGAAGGAAGGCACACCTTCCTGCACAAAAACAATCCTTAAAGGAATTTCCTTCTTTTTTGACGTGCTCCAAAATGTATCATGCATAGAAAGAGGAAGTAACGAGGAAAAATAAATAGATTTTTCCTCATTACACCTGCTTCAGGGAGGCGTGGCTTTCTGACGCACTTTCAGGTTTACGAGTGTTTGTAAATCTGGGATTGCTTCAAAATCTATGAGTGTATATTTGGGAGCACGGATGGTGGACCTATGGAACGTCTTCCCAATGCAAGGAAACGCAACCGACTGCCTTCCACCCTCCTCCACCAGCACCTTGAGACCCTCGCGGGTGAGTAGTGCGCTTCACAAATCCCTGATTGATTGATTGATTGATTGATTGTGTTACTTTGAATTTGCTAAACCACACGAAGCCTCCGCTCCAAGCATGGTTAATGCCGTGTAAGTCTCGAAGCTCGTTAACAGCAGGACTAATTACACGCGGGTCACACCTTCTCCATCAGGACCCGTGCAGACTGCTATCTCCCGGCTACCAGAGCAGTCCAGCTGCTGCTGGAGGTAACATGAAAGAAGGGGATGTTAGCCTGTGTGTAACATAAACAGTTCTGTAGCTGTGTGTGTCTCTGTGTATGCATATGTGTCTTTGTGTGTGTATCTGTGTGTCTGTGTGTGCATCTGTGTGTGCATACGTGTCTATGTGTGTGTATCTGTGTGTGCATACGTGTCTGTTTTGTGTATCTGTGTGTCTGTGTGTGGGTCTGTGTGTGCATACGTGTCTATGTGTGTGTATCTGTGTGTGCATACGTGTCTGTTTTGTGTATCTGTGTGTCTGTGTGTGGGTCTGTGTGTGCATACGTGTCTATGTGTGTGTATCTGTGAGTCTGTGTGTGTGCGTCTGTCTGTGTGTGTGTAGCTGTGTGTCTTTCTGCACAACAGTGTGTGTGTGTCTGTGTGTATCTGTGTGTGTGTCTGTGTGTGTGTCTCTGTGTGCATCTGTGAGTGTGTGTCTGTGTGTGCATCTGTATGTGTGTGTCTGTGTGTGCGTCTGTGTGTGTCTGTGTGTGTTTGTGTATCTATGTGTGTGTGTGTCTGTGTGCATCTATGTGTGAGTGTGTCTGTGTGCCTCAGTGCGTGTATATCTGTGCGTGTCTGTGTATCTTTGTCTGTGTGTGTCTGTCTGTGTGAGTATCTAGTCAAGAAAACGTCTTTGGTGTCCCGTAAATCTCACTTGACGAAAAATAAAGCTTCGGGTTGGAAACACGGCTGTAAAGTTCATTGGTGGATTCAAATGCCGGTGATATCAGGAGCAGTAGTTTGTTTTGGATGCTGTGAACTTCGAACATAATATGTTAACCCAGATTTCAAAACTCTGGCCCCCTGGAAGAGGAAAGCACCGTTTGGGTCTCTGTTGATGCTTCTCCAATCCCCCCCCGTTACATGAGTTGTGACAGCGCCAGGAGCCCCCCTGAGCCAATTAACTCTGAATTATTTATTGTAACAGCTGCCTGCAGCCTCCTCCAGCTGTTGTTTGGCACCAGGAGGGGCGCCGTGAGCTGCGCCCCAGGGCTACAAGCAGAGCAGTGTTTACCAGGACAATTACAGGGATGCTCTCTCTTCCTGGAGCTCAGCATGGTGCCCACCCCTGGGCACCGTGGCGCAGCTCCTAACAAGCATCAGATTACCGCTAAACTCTGGGATCACGAACAGATGTCTGTGTGTGACATGCTCGGTGAGATGCTGCTGCAGCCTGGCCAGAAACACTGCACCCTTGCAGTGCCGAAGCGCCACAAAGATCTTTTTCTGTAACTTTTCATACATTGCTCCTAACCCTTTCCTGCGAGGGTGTTTGACACCTGTGAGGCAGCGTTTCTTTTGAATGGCGTTAGGTTGTTCAAATACACACCCCTCTGCAGTGTCTTTGTGCACACACACAAACTCTTGCCCAGGTTTATCAAGGTGTTGTGTAGCCCTTGCATCATGCATGGTATCCCAAGGGCACCGCAAGGCCTAAGTTAGATTCACCAAGCAACGCAAGGCCACCTTTCATGGCCCTGCGTTGCTGGGGAAATCTGGAGTCACGTGAGGCAGTGCACGTCGCTGCGTTGCGTCACTCTGCCCCAGAGAGGCGTTCCGTGGGTGGAGCATGAATGTTCCCACGTATCCACCCTTGGATTTTAGCACATTCCAAGATTCACCAAAACTGGCAGACCCGAGAATGAGTCAGAATTGTACTCGGTAACCCCGGTTCCAACATACGCCTTCCAACGGGAGGCGCAACGAGGAGAAATATCTTCATTTCTCCTCGTTATTTCCTCTTTCTACGTGTGCTGCATTCTACAGAACAATTGAAAAGAGGAAAAAGCCTCAGTGCGGTTGTTTGAGTGCAGCAAGGTGCCCCTTCCTGCACAAAAACAATCCTGCCTGCAGCACAGGGACTCTTGCACCAAGGTGCTAGTGTACCTGCGTTGGCGCTAGGCAGCAGTTTGTGCGCCAGCGCTGAGAAAAGGCAGGAATGTGCAATATAATGTTAAATACGGTGCATTCCTGCACTATCCCTTTCATACAGTGCAGCAAGTTTTCTTGCTGCGTTGTGTTGTGTGAAAGAATGATAAATCTGCCCCTATTTTTTTTATTAGCAAATTCAGGAATATGTACTGGTGCAAATGATGTATAATATCTTTTTTCAGCTTAAGGTCACAATAAAAAATGTGTTCATAATTTCAACTAATGTGCTCAATATTTTGTGGCATTTCTCGATCTGGACAAATATAGAATTCACTAACCAAAGAAATGATGCCCAATAAGTCTGGAGTCCATTAAACCCAAATATGTGTTGTCTTTCTGAGGGAATGTAGACTTCACAGTCAGTTCTGCAGTCTTAGCATAGACGACTGAATTAGGGTAGAATGGCTGTGTCTGGTGACAGATAGCAAGCTCAGGGCCACCTGGAAATGATAAAAACTCTAGGGACTCAGTAGGTGCAAGGCCTGACTCTCTTGTCTTGATTAGCTGGTTGGTAGAAAACACTGAACAGGGCATTTTTAATTCTTTTTCAGAAATGTGGAAAGCAACAAAAAGTGAAATTCTGGTTTAGGGTGCCTGCCTTTTGAACACAGATGTCACTCCTTGGAGCATGGAAACATACCAGAACTATGTATTTTTCATATCTACACGTCCTAAGGTTTCTATGGCGTGGTGTCAAATCTCACACAAACGGATTTGCTGGCTGGGGGTTTGAATTATCCATTGACTGTCGCCACGGGGTAGGTATAGGAAGGACCACATTTCTATCGGACATGTATTTTGTAGTTTGCTAATAATGTGGGTGTAGTTTGAAGAATCTTCATGAAACTTTCCCCAAAAAAGTCTCATACAGCTCAGCTTCTCAACTTCTTATTGGTTCATTTTGGGGTGATCTATCAAGCGGAGACTGAAAAAGAGGGGAGGCCCCAAAACACGTTTTCCCGTTGCAATGTTCCACAAGAAATCCAGACACAGCTACAGTCAAAACGACTGAAGATTCAATTTTGGCAGAAAGCTAGATCTTGATTCCAAAACTGTGCTTTTTATTATTTGGTATAAATCTGTTCAGTAGTTTTTTGACTGCATTGATGACATCTCTAATGACATCTGAAATGTCATCATTGATAACAATAGCTGTGCATGGCGGGGGCGTGTCTCTCAGTGAATTGATGTAAATATTTGTATTGAAAAAAATCACAGTTAGAAGCGTCAAAACAACTTTCAGTGAAAGACTGCTATGTACCGATCTCAAGGATTCAACATGAAGAAAGTATTAGGCTTTTCAATCAGCTATTGGAAAAATGGCGGGACAAACAAGTGTTGGAACCGACTGACCATCAGTTTATGCAGTGTGAATATCCAGTGTTACCAACCTTTTATCATTTACCCAAGATACATAAAGATACAAGGAATCCCCCAGGTCGTCCAATTGTCTCTTCTAAGAATAGCCTACTGGAGAATACTTCAATCTACATAGACTGTTTTCTTTCCCCTCTTGTAAAAGATCCAGGTTCATCCGTAAGGGACACAAAAGACTTTCTCAGAATTATTGAAGGCATACAGTGGGAAGACAATATGCTATTGAACACCTTGGACATTACAAGCTTGTATACGTGTATAACACATGAGAAGGGAGCATTGAAGTACTAAGCACATAATCAGAACCTACTAGAATTAATGTCCTTCTGCTTGAATAATAACATCTTTACCTTTGCAGGACACTTGTATTTACAAAACAAGGGACTGCCATGTGAACGTGCTTAGCCCCCAGCTACTTGAACCTTTTCATGGGCTGGTGGGAGAAGCACGTGGCCTGGACAGGGGATAATGAACATTGGATGGATAGCGTGCCCCTTTGGGCGTGCTATATCGATTGTAAGAGAGTAGGATCTGCCTCTTATGGTTACCCCCACTTTTTGCTGATGTTTCACTGTTTTTCGACTTTAGTCTGGGGTGCCCTTATAAGTCCCTAGTATATGGTATACTATGTGCCCAGGGCATAGGTACCCCAGAGGCCTACCCGGGCCGAAGCATGTATTATGCCACCCCTGGGCAGCGTTCCAAAATGACACCACAGGACTGCTACAGCAGCCTGAGTAAGGTGGTGCATGCACCCCTTACTGGGATATAGGTTCACTATATCTCACCCTATCACTGCACATATAATCCTATCAGTCACCCCTATGGCAGGCCTTATCAATCCTGAAGGCAGGGTGCTTGGTTTTATGTGAGAGGGTGCCCATGCATGAGCAGAGCCCCTCTGCAGCCTTCGGAATCTCCTCTCCGGGGTTGTCTGTGGTGCAGCCTGACCATATACTCTTAAGTGCATTATATCCTCGCGGTAAATGCTAACTTTCGGATGGCTGCAAGGAAACATGTCGTGTTTGGTGTCAAACACCTTGGAATCATACCCCCACACCAGTAACTGGTGTGGGAGTATGATCCCACCCTTCTAGAGGGAGAGACATGACAGCACCGGTATACCCGGTACCAACTAAACAGAGCCCTGGCATCATAAAATGGATGCTGCAGCCACAGACACGAGTCTGGCCTCCTGCTGCTGAATGAAACTCCGGCAGGGGAGGCCTGGACAATAGGTTTCCTCACCTCCCAGACAGGCCTTAGTGGATTGGGGCTGGGTGGGTGCACTCCTAGAGTGCTTTGAAGTCCTGCACTGGGGGCACATTTGGTGTCCTCGTGCATACCCCAGTTCAAACCGGTTGCAGGGGCTGCCAGCCCCTGCTCTGGCACGAAGCTGGACAAAGGAAATTGGTGTAGCCACCCTTCTTTCCAAACCCTCCCATAGGTGGGTCCCCAGAGTTAGTCCAACCCCTTTCTTAGGTATAAGTAAGGAACCCCTGGCAACAGGACTTTATATATCCCTGGATGAAACTCTGCAACTGAATCCTGGAACTTCGACGCTCTACTCAAGACTAGAGGACTGAAGAAATCTCCCTTGGGGTCAAGGAGTGACTCCCCTGCTTGGCAGGCACCAACGAAGCATTTGCCGGTCTGCATCTCCGAAGCTCCCGCCGGACTCCAAAGTAATTGCAGCCCAGGAAGAGGATTTCCAGACTTCTCAGAGGCCAACCCGAGTCCCCAGCAAAGCTGAGACCCGCAGCCCTCACGAGTGATGTGGAACCGGAACTCCTGGACACCGTGCACATTTGCTAGTGCATCAACTTCTCGACGTCTCTTGAAGTCCTGCTTTGGGTTACTTTTAGCCCAGGCCACGAGCACCATTTGCACCGAAGATTGTGAGCCTACACTCCACGAGTGTTCCGTGCGCCTGCTTCCTGCATTTCCGCTTGGGGCTCCTTCGCGAACCCTGGTCCGTTGACTGGTGGGTCCCTGTGAAGGTAACTCTGATTTTCCTTGGGCTTCCCTAGTTGCTCCAGACGTGCCCTGACTCCCCACCACGTGGTGAGTCCCTCAGACCTGGCTGGTCTGCACAGAAGCATCTTTCTCCTTTCTGCATGGGTTGCTGTTGCCAAGGCTTATTGTGTTCAATCCAGACACCAACGCTGCAGCACTCGACATCCTTTGTGGTACAGTTCGAATCCAGCTCCTGGTTGTCGTCGACGCCTCCTGAGCCTCGTGGCTGAAGAGTCAAGCTTCACCTCTTTCACCTGAAACACCCGACATCGGTGGGCATTCGACTATCGTGCCCCTGGTCACTGGCAAGTGACCCAGACTCTGTCCCCTCTGCTTTCAGGTTCTTCTCAACTCCGATCCAGGCTTGGATCATCTTCGGACACTTCGCATCTTCCCGGCAGCAGCCCTTCTTTGCAGGCTGCCATTGAAATCGACGACGCGACCCGACACCATTTGACACCTATGCACCTGGCTTCCCTGGGTGAGGTAACTCGAGTACTCCGGTGCTCCCGTGGGTGTTGACCCTAGAACTGTCTAAGTCCAAGAGGGTTTGGTCCTAGTCCATTTCTAAGTGTCCTTAATATTTAAAACTCTAACCGCGACTTTCCCATAGACTTTAACGGAGCTCGCGGCTGTGTTCACCACACAATAGTTCCAATTCGTAGTTTACCTGCGCAACCAACCCCAACGCCAGCCGTGATAGACGCCTCCGTGCCCCAGACCCAAGATCGTAGTGACCGAAATGTGGGTGTGCCAGGTCATGAAGTCCAGTAGTCAACAGTAATGTAAAAACAGAACTTTATTACAAATACACAAACAAACAAAACGAAAAGCTCAGCCAACGCGTTCCATTCCCAACGGGGAACTTCAACAGGGAAACGTGTCTTCAGAAACCTGTGGGAGAAATGGTGACAATGGTCAAACTTCCGTAAAGTCACATGCCTAATCTGGTACAGTGTATTGCACTTGGACAAACCGGAATGCTCACAGGCATGATAAACCATGCATGAGAAGACTGTAACAGAAGTTCATGTGGCCGTAACCGTCGTAGGAATGAAGAGGAAGGTAACGACCACACGAACTGCTGTTACGGTCACATCATGCAGGACTCATCATACCTGAAAGCATCACAGTGTGTGTCAGCTCGATACCCCTGCCCCTCACTCCCCCCATACTGCGCAGGAACATCTTGAGACCACGCAAGGGAACTACGCCATAGCTGGCATCACGCACGTGTTGGGGGCAATTCATAGAACACGTGTATGACTTGTGCCCACTGCCGACACTGCACACAATCACCGCAACAGCAACCACACGCATGCCATCACTGTGCATACAAAAGTGGACCACCGTGGCCTGTCCACCAATGTCGTCGCAAACTCCCCAGGCAGTGTGCATGATTCCCACATGTCCACAAGTCCGCCGCCAACCAGCGCTTTGAGGATGGCCCCCATGGAAATGCACTGCCCATCGGAAAGTACCAACTGAACACACCACACACCTCAACTCCACAATCCCCCAACTCACAACTGTGGGAATGCACACGTCACAAATTCACAAAAAAAGTGACTACTGCGTGTGTCTCAGTCTCCGCCACAACCTGTCCGTAGGCCTACACACACGTGGCCGACCACCTCCAACGGGCACATTCACACTGGAGACGAGGTGGCTACGTCCCAAACCAACCCGCGCACATCACGATCATCGCATGCAGTGTCGTGTCAGCAAGGGCGGTGCCCCCCACCCAGCCACGAGTCCGCCACTGTGACCGGTGGTGCCTGCGCGATCCTGTGCGCCTGCTGCACCCCAGCCCTGGTCCCCAGACCGGTCTTCCACCCAGCGATGACTGGCCGCCCCTGTGCACCCAGGCCTCAATGCTCACCTGCCACCAACGGCATGTCTCCAAGAGGGCCCACCACGTGCTGGTGCATCCTCCTCAGCCGATCGCTGGATTCTGCGCCACAGGCCACCAGCGCACCCTGCGGCACCGCACCGCGGAGTCATGTGTGTGCTGACTGCTGCCTTCGGCGTGCACTACGGTCCAGCAGGTCTCACAATTCAAATCGAACCACGATTAGCAGGACGGCTCATCGAGGCCTACGCATCATGGCAGGCTGCACACCCGCTCAGCTCTTCAGGTGCCACTAACCCTGTGCAACGCAAGTCATCGTCACGTGGCGGTAGGCCCCTGCCAGCCGCAGTGCAGCGGGTGCCACTAACCATGTGCAACGCAAGTCATCGTCACGTGGCGGTAGGCCCCTGCCAGCCGCAGTGCAGCCGGTGCCACCAACTCAGTGCACCGCAATTCATCGTCATGTGGCGGTAGGCCCCTGCCAGCCGCAGTGCAGCGGGTGCCACCAACTCAGTGCACCGCAAGTCATCGCCCCGTAGCAGTAGGCCCGTGCCGGCCGCAGTGCAGCGGGTGCCACTAACCCAGTGCGCCACAAGTCAGGGACCCTTTATGATTGGGTCTCGTGGTGCAGACGCCATCATGTCATCTCCGGCAGTGGGGAATGTGATGTGCTAGGCCCCTTTTATTGGCAGGGTCACATGTCCTGTGACGCCTGTGCTGGATGGGTGTGGTGTGGGTGTTAACCAGCCCTCAGGGAGTAGCTGTGGCATGCTGACAACTAGACCAGTGATCAGCAGATCACTACAGGGAATACCTGGGACATGTAACTTTGTCCCCCCCCCCTCTGAGCGTAAGCGGAGTGGACTGGCCTGGCGTATGGCAGGCCAGCATAGGGGTGGGAACAATGAGCCCGGGGCTCTGGGCGTGCTTCAGTTCTGGGCTGGAGAAGGAAGTAACTGATGCTTGTGTCTCTGTGGTAGTGTCTACGCCACCCGGACCGCAATCAGCAATGTTGCACCCTGTGACTCAAGTCCCACGACATGAGCAACCTGGACGTAAGGGGGAATCACTGACCCCACATTCATCCATACTCTCATACTTGAACGATCAAAGACATGAAACATCTGTGCGATTCTGAATGTTTAATTCACATCCAGTGGAGTGTTGCAGCTGGAGCAGTACAGGGCCATGCAAACCCCACTTCACATTATTGGCCCGTGGATGGCCAGCCAGAGTCCTTCAGGGAATGACAAGTATATCGGAAGAGGAAGAGTTCAGTCCGCAGTATGATCGTTGTGTCATTGGTAACGAAACAGAAAATGGCAGTCCATGTCGAGGTCCAAGGTGAGTGTCGTAGAGTGTATCGGGGGACAGTGGAAGGTGATGATGCAAAGGGCAGAACCAAGCAGAAACAGGCCATATGGCAGAGATGAATGCTACTGCCTCCTCCTTACCAGTAAGGTTGATTCACCTGCATCTTCGTCCTCTGATGTCACATGTGCCTCACACGTGGGTGGTGGTGGATTGCCTGCCGCACTGTGAGGCACTGACACATCAGGGGGCGGAGATGTGGATGTAGAAGCAGCAGCAGCATTCATCTGCGCAAGGCTATGAGGCAACAATGCCATGACGATGTGCTGCAGGGCATGGAAGGTCCCAGCCACATCTCGCTGGTGTGCAGCAGTGGCAGCCATTCTTTCCGCCGTCATCCGCTCCATGTTCTCCATGAGCCCCCGCATGTGTCCCAACTCCCTGTTGACATCGCTGGAGCCACTCTGACTGGACAGTTGTTCTTGTCTCAGTATCATGACTCCAGCGATGTCAGCCATGGATCGTTGGAGAGCATGGAGCGGACTGTGGATGTCCGTTAGGGACTGTAAGTGGTCCCTGATGGGAATCAGACACCCATGTATGGCATCAAGTTTGGCTGCCATGAAGTCGAACCCCACCCGCACCTGATCAGCCATCTTCTCCTGGACCTCTAACACATGGCGTTGGAAGGCCATGTGTTGTTCGTGGTGGTCCTGGGAGACAGCCGGGGTGGTAGGTGCTTCCTGCTGTGTGGTCTGTGCAGGGGGTGGGGTCTCCTCGATGCAGCTGGGCTGCCCTGATCCTGGAGGTGGGCTGCCGAAGCTGTCAATGAGGATTTGGAGGGCTTCGGTGTCGATGTTGGGGATGTCCTCATCGTCATCAGTGAAGAGTTGTTGGGGCTGCTCTGCAGGAGGTGTTGATGCTCCCTCTGCAATGTGAAGGGGAGATGCAGTGTGACATTGTGTTCACATGTATGTTGACGCATTGTACAAGTTCACATGCAGACTGCATGACAATGTACATTGTGACTGTTTAGGAGGAGCTGCCTATTTGATGTGGGACAGTGGACATTTCGTCAACATCACGGATATGTGTTTGTACTTGTACATTGACATCTCACATTTCCCTGCTATGCCAAATGTGCTTGGCCAGTTTCTACACACAAGCGGCACCTGTTGTGTCCTCTGTCCTGTTGTAAACGTGTTGCAGTTTGTACCACAATGTTGTCAATGCTGATGTGCTCTGAATGTCATGTGTGTGTGCTGCATTTTGGGAGAGTCGCCCCTGCAGCTCTGATTTTGCTGCCCCTTGTCCCTTTCAGGCGGTGTGCCTTTGACTTCTGTGCCCATACAGTACTGAGATGTTGCAGACTTGGGTGAATTTGGGTCTTGGTGGGAGATGGGACTCTGGGGCATGGTTTGCCCGCAGATGTGTTGTTGACGTCAGGGGTTGTTTGTGCAGGTGGATGTGTCAGAGTGTGACCTGCTCCTTTACGGATGTGGTCCACACTCAGCCACCTCAGTGTGGTGGCGTGCACCATGTCATGATGATCGGACTCCAGCCATGCTAATCGTCATGCAGTGTCACTCGCATTGTCAGTGTGCTCACAGACACGCCGCTTTGCTGGGCTTGGCACATGTGCATGGGTTGGTTGTGAGATTGGTGATGTGTTGGGAGGGGCCCCCTCTGGGCACATAGTCGACGGGGGCCTACTTGCTGTTTCTAGGTGTGGTGCAGTGTGCCAAGGGGATCAGGGACATGATCCAGAGTCATTGTGGGTGTGCACTGTGCTGTACTTAATTGTGCATGTGTGCCATTGTGCCCATCTCCCCCCGTCCCCCCAGTCCCTGGTCATTACTCACCCTGTTGCTGTTGTGTCAGGTCATGTTGAGCAGTGTCCGGTCCCCCAACTCCTGCCACCGTCTCCCCACTGATGACTGTGGACACCATTTCCTCCATCTCATCCAGATCCTCCTGTGGCGCAGGACTCCCACCTCCAGTCTGCATTGCTGCCTTCTGGTTGTTGGCGAGTTTCTGCTTGGTCTTGCGCTTCACATCATTCCAGCACCTCTTGAGCTCTTCCATTGTCCTCCTCAGCACTCCGACTGCATTCACCTTGTCCAGGATGGACTGCCATGTTGCATTTTTTGTTGCCAATGACACAGTGGAGGTGACGAACAGTTGTTGATGGTGTTCTATCACCTCCGTGATCAGGATCCTGTTTTCCTGCGGACTGAACCGCGTCTACCTCTTCTTCTTGTCCTTGCCCTTCCCTGTCCCCGAGGTCCCAGGCTCCTCCTCCGGGGGGCTTGTGGGGTTCTGGCCGACCACCGTACCTGCTCTGGCTGCCTCCATTGTGCTTCGCTGTAGTTTGGTTTTTGTTTGTGTTTTTTTTTTTCTGCTTTTGTAGTGATTTTTCCCGCCTGACGTGTGTGATTTGCAGGCCTGGCGCTGCTTTTCGCTGATTGTCTTATCGCGGTTGGGCCCATCGCAACTTTTTTCGCGTTCGGGTTTGGATTTTCATCGCCGTTCCGGTAATGTAATCACGGACATTTGACGCATTATCGGGAGACTATCGCATGTTACCGCCGTGTTGAAAATACGACGTTAACACAGAGTTATTTTCCCGCAATAGACGGGGATATGAATACTTGCGTTAACCTATTTTGGCGATGTTTATCGCACGTTCTTGAGAATATCCCCCTAAGTTGTTGTGAACAACGGTTGAAGAAGACACCCTTTACTTAGCATTAGCAATAGCATTAGCGGTGGGAGTTGAGTAACTAATGGCCTCTTCTATCTGACTTCAACTCAGCTGGAAAAGTTCTATGAAGAAGACTAAGAGTCAGACGACCTTGATGGATGGGTTGAACGAAAAGGGAAAGAAGGATGGAAGGGGGAAGGACGGGTGACATGTAATATATGACTGGCAGAGAAGGATGCATGGGTGAAGGAAGGGGACCCGGGATGCATAGGTGGCTGATAGGAATCAGATGCATGGGTGGTTGAAGGATGGGTGGAAGGTGAAAGAAAGGATGCCTGCCTGGGTGGGTGAAACCGTATGGGTGATAGGAATCCTCCGGGGGGTTTTATGGGTCAAACTCAAAAGCAAGGACGGATGGGTGATGGTTTAAAAATTTGTTACAAATGTATGATGTTGGTGAAAGGTTTGTTGAGAGATTGTTTAAGAAGATTGATAGCCATGTTTACTTTAAATGGATGGATGCCTGGATGGTATTCAATCATAGCATAGGTGCAGACTGTCACTGGATGAAGACAATGTAAAAGAAAAATAAACCGTGCCAGAGTAGCAAAGACAAGGGTGAAGATAAGAATAAGATTAGAAAAAAAAAATAATGCAAGAAGAGCAATGCAATGATAAATGGAAAAATCGCTGGAAAGAGAAACATGAACTGTTTTTTTTCAAGGTTTTTGATTCAAGGTTGTATTTCAGAATACTCCCTTGACTCACAGTAGTTTACAAGCACAACATATATATTGTGTATGTATGTACCCATACCCACCCATTATCAATTGCCTCCCTCTGACTCCGAGGCCCACTCCCTACCTATGTCATTTCGACAGTTTCAACCATGGGTGGCCTATCGGCTGCATGGTTACACAATCAATCAATAGTACCTCACGTCGTCCCATATATAATCATTAAGATCAGATATCATCTGCCTTGTTGTAACAGAGTATGGCCATAATAGAAAAATAAGATAATTGTGTAGCTGTAGACTACAGCTGCCCCACCTGCAGACAGTAGTAAAGTAATGTGTGTCTGCGACTGCAACACAAGTATGTCTGTCTAGGGCACAAGCTGACTGAGCTGGCATGCCTACAAGGTTAATTTAGCTAAACAAGAGAGAGAGAAGAAGAAGACTTGTCTACTCCATAGTGCCTAGTAATGCCTGAAACTCTCACAAATGTTAGAGGCCGAGGAAGTGGGAGGATTCCACCAATGCTATGTACTGTGCTTGCTAGTGCTACTGTGCCACAATAATGTTATGTGTATAATTAATTTTGTGTTACTGTTTTGCTTAGAGTATTGGTTACAATTGTCTTTTTTCTTTCTTGATATAGCTACTCCTTCCCAATCGAAACAACCAAACAGGGAGGAGTTATCAGCCATGGCCCGGCAACGGAAGCTGGAGGGCATCCGTACAGAATTTCGGCGGCTGGTGGTTCTGGCGGAGGAGAAGGAGGAGGCAGAAGCAGCTGCAGCCTCCTCCAATGCCCCGGGCCCCAGCCAGGCCCCCCTAGTGCCTCCAGTGGTACGTCCCTGTGGTCTGGCAGCTGCCGGCTGCGCTTCTTTGAACACTGTTGCCCACCCCTGTGCATGCATCTGCAAGGTGGATAGCACCCCTAGAGGAGTGGATCAACGCCCTGGAGAGTAACAAAATCCAGCGAGCCCGCCGCTAGAATTCTGTCACCTTGCCCCTCTTTTAATCTTTTTTTTTGGTGGGTGGGAATTGGGTGTTGGGGAAAAGTTGGGGTTTATGGACATTAGACTCTTATGATGGACATGATGGGCATTGGTTGGGGTTAGGGAGAGGGGTGGGTCAGGTGTTTGGTTTTTTCTCATTAGTTTATTTGTTAGGGGAATAATTGATTTATAGTTTACATATGATGTAAATGTTTTGTGGGGGGTTACTCTTTTACTTCACACGGTTTCCTTTGCTGCTGCAGGGCCGCAGACAGTTTTTGATTGAAATAATCTGCCGATAGTGTAACACACCAACAGATAGATGAGGTACCCTCACTTGTGTCTTGTCCTACTAGTACTGTCAGTCTCTCCTCCTAGTCTATGCAGTCTGCAACTAAAACCCCTATGGGCACAGAAGTGTGTGGGTGTGTGAATTAATTATTTTCCATAGTATATACATTATGCCTCCCCACACTTCTTCTCTTACCTGTGATTGATGTTTATACTTTATAGGCGAAGCGATGGCTGCATGGTGATGGTTTGGTTTTCCAAGGTGTCATGGTGGTGGTAGTGGTAGTAGTAGACACTGACAGTAGCATTTGAAAAAAAGAAAATGAGACAGTCAGTCACCTGAGGGAGACTCGGGAACGAGTAGTAGAAGTACAGTACACAAGAAGACTGCCAAACAAGAAACCATGATGTTGATAAGCAATGCTAAAGTAAAATAAACCAGGATGGCTGGAGGGCTAGCCTAGTACAAGTTACAAACTGAAGTTGACTCTAGCTATGATGATGAAGCAGAAAAACGGCTTCGTAACTTTTAGTGCTGGAACTAGGATGATTGAAGACTCGATGCTAGCAAGCAATTATATTATTATGATGGATTATTTATGTTCCTCTGGAAAAGAAATTCAAATATCGAATACTGTGCATGGGTGGGCAATCTAATATTGCCAGTGTGGGCTAAAGTGAAGTATATATATGCTTAGAGCAGAAGAAGATCCTCCCCCTGCCTTGAGTTAGTGTTGCTTTCATCACATCCGCCCCAGCAAGTGTGTGATCAATAATTGGTGTAAATTTAATTTAGTCACACCTCAATATAAATCACACAGCCCAGGGAAAGAGGGTTAGGGTTTGATGAATGGTTGGGAAGGAGGGGTTGAGGGAAAGGTTTGACAAAGACAAGCACTACACATGCACAACACACAATCTTGGCAGCCGTCCATCATAAATCTGTTAAGGGAGAAACAGGAAATGAATGCATGATGATGACTTGATGAGTAGTACTAGACTAGTAGTACAGGGCAGCAGTATATTATTAATTATTATTAAGCAATTGCCTTGCCTGTCTGCCCCCAGAGAGACTCAAGTTACATACATTTTATGTTCTTTTGTACCAGGCTTCCTTTTAAAGCTAGCAAAGAAAATTAAAAAATATCTGTAGGAGTCAAATATAAGCAAACATAATAAACAACAACACACACAGTCGTAATGATTGAAGAGAAAAAAATTTATCATATGAAATGATACTATAATTATTGCCAAATTGGGAGTTGCATCTCAGCATTCCTCTTGGTCCTTCCATGGATGCTCTGTCCGTTAATCTTGGGTGCCTGCCTGGCGGATGTGGTTTGGCAAGATAAGTGTGAGTTGTTTTTCCCAGTATAGCACAGGGTAAAGTCTGGCCTTTAAGTGTAGATGGAAAAACAAAAAGGATATTGAAAAATCAAGGAGAAAAGTAAAGTTAAACTGCACAAAATTAAGGAGGAGTGCAATAAGAAAACTTTAAGAGGCGGCATGGCTAAATCATGTCTACTCTGTTTCCAGCAGTTACTTCCAACAACAGGAGCAGGCCCGCCCACCCAACCTCCACTGAGCTTAGATTTTGAGCTAGACAACACTGAGCACACATATACACACACACAGCAACATAGCATTTTCCAAATTAAGTAACAAAATCAATGCACCACTGTCCGTCATACCACCACACTCACCTCTACCACTACACAGACCTGTAGGTCTGGTGTTGTTGTTTACCTATTAGGCCACTTCATGAAACGTCCTGAGTTATTCCATCAATCATCTCTGATCCTACTGACTGACTGCGAGTATGGTATGGTCATGGTGTCCAACTCTGTAGTGTCCCGAGTGAGTCCAGAATCAAAAATGCAATGGATCGGCCTGCAGTAGTACAATTTTGTTATTGGACAACAAGAAGGGAAACATTGACTTGGGTCACTTTTTTGTGTGTAGATTAAATACTAGTAGACATCATGCACAACAACACAAACACCAATCACTCAGAGTCAGTGTGCAATGCCTGCCATCATTTACCTGTTCTTCTGGGGCAGTCCCTCTAGGCTCGGAAAGGAGGATAGATATATAGTCAGGTTCTTTGGAGGGACTCGAGGCAGGCACAAATTTCACATTTGTTGTACTATTCTCGATCCAATGTCTGGCTTGAGGGAAATGGATTTAGGGCGAGTCAGGACTCGGAGGAGTGGACTTACTTCTTCACTGACTGCACACAGTTGCAACTCCAATCCGGTAATAAAAGAGTAAGACGGTGGTGATGGATTTGTTGTGATTCGAATCAGAAAGACAGTGACACACACAAATAATAAAAGTAAATAATATTCCTTAGCTATATCTTTTTGGGGGGCTTTTTTTTGGGTGTCAAAGCAAGAAAGAAAGTAACTCAAAAGCCTAGTTGTCATGGAAGTAGATCTCATCCTCAAACTCCGGTGGTTCACCCAAAAGTAGGTCACCTAACACAGTACTTCCATGACCTGTGTCGCCATCATCGTCTTCCTGCTGTGCTACTTCAGGTATGGTGTAATCCGGTGGTATAAAGTGCTGATTCATTTTGATCATGGTTAACCTCTCCACGTTTGGGGCAAGAGACAGGTCCTTCTCACTGTCAGAACGGTACCAGCAGCACTGAAAACACGCTCAGAAGAGACACTTGCGATAGGGCAAGCCAGATAGTTTATTGCCAGCCTTCTGAGCACTGGCAATTGGTGCCTTTTCCCATACCAATACAGCAATGGGTTTTGATTAAAGTAGACCTCTGTTGGGTGATCCAGATAGGCCTGGCCCATCCGCTCAATGCTCATGGGTGTTCCGCTTTGCTCGGCCTCTTTTACCTTTGCCTCAGCACTGGACTTAAGCCCTTGCTGTAGAAACCATTCCTGTGCCGATTTTGGGGATGATGCTCCTGTTCTTGTTGTTGTTGATGTTGTTCTTGGTGTTGTTGGTGGTTTTGGCTGCTGTGAGCCAACCGCACTGCCCTCAGGCTCTGAAGTTGAACTTGAAGTCGGCTGCCATGCAGTACTTGTTGTGCACTGGAGTAGCGGGCTTCTAATTCCTGGCCGTTCTTTTTCTAGCTGACTAGCTTCCACTGCTATCCAAGTTTTGTAGTTGTCAACATCCCCATCCGAAAAAGGAATAAAAGTGTGCAGTAATGGTTTGTACCGTGGATCCAGAATTGTGGCACAAATGCAATGGTTAGATGACACAATGCCTCTTTGCACCCTTGTATTTTCAGATAAGCGAAGGGTTAAGCTCTCCACCAACTCATATGCTTCTTTTTTTTCCTCCACACCTGCTTACATTGCAGACACCCCCTTCAGCTGTTCCTGTAGCATGTGCAACAATGGGATAGCTTGGCCCATAGTACAGTCCTCCTTGCTGACTTCACGTGTGAAGACCCCCATTGGTCCATCTCAATGATCATGCCTTTCACAGTACCATCCCCTCTTTGCATGACATATTCATTGTTTGGTCTGTACTGCTCAAACAGACATTCAAGCATGTAATAAGTTGAATTCCAACGTGTTGCCACCTCCTGGATGAGTGCTTTAACTGGCATTCTGTTATCACGTTGAATGATCCACAGCTGCTTCCGGGCATTAAAAGAATGGCTGAAATGTGTGCAGATTCTTCTGCAGGTGGTCAGTAAGTTGCTGACTCAGTATTATTTTTTCAGAAAGTCTTGAACAATAATGTTAATGTAGTGCGCCAACCACAGAACCCTGAAATAGCCACCATCGGCCATGGCCTTAACTATATTACTGCCACAGTCCGTGGCAATAAAACCAATGTTAAGCCCTCTTGGCCGCAGCCACTCAAAGTCCTTGTTGTCAAAGTCTTCCAAAATGTTTGCAGTGGTATGGGATTTCTCCATGGCGAACATGGCTACAGTTGCATGCTTCCGAGCGGCATTAAAAATATTAGCAGTGTCAACACATGCAGATATCTTTTCTCTAACCCCCACAAAAGAGATCCAGTGTGCAGTGATGCACATGTAATCAGTGGCTTGGCAACTGGTCCACATGTCTGTTGTCAGGTGGATAGTGTGAACAGCACTCTGCTGCAAAGCTTGTCCAAGCAATTGCAGCCCGTCGTGATGTAGTGCTGAACAGCAACTCTGGCAAAACAGGACCGGCTGGGAACCTTCCATTTCGGGCAGAGGGCTGCCACAAATTCAGGAAAACCCACCCCTTGCACAAAAGAAAAAGGAAGGAGGTCCAGCGCTAACATTTTAGCCAGCTTCGCGTTGTACAAACGTGTGGTTGGGTGGTTGAGTTCGTACTGCCCCTCCGACCTAAACATGCTGAGAATGGTAGCCTGGATTTTTTTCTTTTCTGGTGCCACTGATACAGGCGACTTCTTGACACCAGATAAGCTCAATGCACGTTTTTTCTTTGCAGTATTCTCTTGCCTGGGACCCCTTGATGTCTCAGCCTGACTCTTGTGCCATTGTGATGTTGCTGATGATGATGTGGGCGGTACCACTGCACTGCTGGGGACAGGGCTGCTTTGTGTAACAGAGAAAATGTCTCCCTCTTGTTCCCCTTCCACCTTGATCGCCTTGTGGGATGGTGTGACACAGATCACTCGCACTGTGTTCACGCTATTTTACTGTGTTTTTTAATACTGCTGCGCTTTATATTTTATTGCTCTTTTAAACTTCGCGCAATTGTACTGTAATTGAATTTGAACTTGCCTAAATCTGTTTCTGCTCGCATCCTTTGGCACTTTGCACTTTACTCTGGCTCAGACCACCACCACTACTTCCCTCCCTGTCGCTTTCCGGGGTGGACAATTAGAGATGCCATTTTAGCTAGTGCGTGCTCTAGTTGTTCTTGGGGATTCCCTACTAATATGCGTGCTGCGCGGACGCCAGTGCCTTGTGGGGTGGTGTGACACGGATCACTCGCACCGTGTTCACGCTATTTTACTGTGTTTTTTAATACTGCTGCACTTTATATTTTATTGCTTTTTTAAACTTCGCGCAATTGTACTGTAATTGAATTTGAACTTGCCTAAATCTGTTGCTGCTCGCATCCTTTGGCACTTTGCACTTTACTCTGGCTCAGACCACCACCACTACTTCCCTTCCTGTCGCTTTCCGGGGTGGACAACTAGAGACGCCATTTTAGCTAGTGCATGCTCTAGTTGTTCTTGCGGATTCCCTACTAATATGCATGCTGCGAGGACGCCAGTGCCTTGTGGGGTGGTGTGACATGGATCACTCGCACCGTGTTCACGCTATTTTACTGTGTTTTTTAATACTGCTGCACTTTATATTGTATTGCTCTTTTAAACTTGGCGCAATTGTACTGTAATTGAATTTGAACTTGCCTAAATCTGTTGCTGCTCGCATCCTTTGGCACTTTGCACTTTACTCTAGCTCAGACCACCACCACTACTTCCCTTCCTGTCGCTTTCCGGGGTGGATAACTAGAGACGCCATTTTAGCTAGTGCGTGCTCTAGTTGTTCTTGGGGATTCCCTACTAATATGCGCGCTGTGCGGACGCGCCGCTGGTGCGCCGAAGGCGCCCCAAAGGCAAGCCCGTCTGCGCCTGTCAGCATCCCGGAAGCAGTCGGCGCCAGCCACGCTGCCCGTCTTGCCTCCCCTCCTTGTGCCAGCCCCCAGACCTATAGCCGTGCCAAGCTGCTCCTGCTACGTCCTCAACGTTGTATGTGCTCGAGCCATTGGGAGGTCTTAGACAATCTGTCCACGTTTTCTGAGAGCTGCAATTTTTGCCTGCACCCGGGACACGCAGTTCCTCTTTCTCCCACCTACTCTCCTTTTAAAAAGCAGAAGGAGCAATGCATCTCAGCAGCCTTGATTAATGCTCGCTCATTAGCTAAGCACTCCCAGGATATTTCCGAACTCCTCTCTGATGAGTCTATCGACTTACTGTTCATAACAGAGACCTGGCTCAATGAGTTCTCCAACCCAGTCATAGAGCTGGCCACCCCTGGGGGATATAAGGTTTCCCGTGTGGACCGCAAAGCCGGGAGAGACGGTGGCATAGCAGTGGTATTTAGAGACAAGTGGATCTTCCATCGCGGAGAGACCCTGGGGATAGGAGAGGGTGAGGCGCTGGATTTCCACATCACCATTTCACCCCACTTCACGCTGGATGGCACACTGGTCTATAGACCGCCAGGGCCTGCGGGAGCCTTCCTTAAAGCCCTGGATGATGTCATTATTCCCTGCGCCCTGTGCTTCTCCCACTTTCTGCTTCTGGGGGACTTTTTAACATCCATTTGGACTGTGTGGAGATGGGGGAAACTCGAAAATTCCTTGACTCGTTGACCCTCGCCCAACTTTCCTAATGGGTCAGTTCTCCTACGCATCGTGGAGGACACATCCTGGACCCTATTTGCTCAAATTTCCCCATTATTGTTAAAGAGCCCTTCCAGGTAGCCTGGACTGATCATTTCTTGATCTATTTTTTTGGGACTATCGATGGCTATCCCACACCTAATCCTCCTTGCCTATGGAGACCTTCTCATAAAATTGATCCCGCAACCTTTAGCCTGGTGTTGGCGAAGACTCGGCCAGCCCTCACTAACGATCTGGGAGGTGCTTTGGAGAGTTTTACGAGTTGGATATCGCAGGCAGTTGAGCGCTTATCTTCTGCACCGCATAAACGATCCAGAGACTCCCCTTCAAAACCATGGTTCTCCGGTGAGCTTAAAGCGCTGAAACACCAGTGCAAAAAACTTGAGCGCTGCTGGAGACTGGCATGCTGCCCTTTAGCCAAGCAGGTATTAAGGAAAGCCCAGAAATCATATTATGCGGCCGTACGGCACACCAAGAGCCTCTATTACGCTGAACGTATTGCTCTTTCCAAAAATAATGCCAAGGAAATCTTCTCCATTGTACAGAGCTTCCTGACCCCAAGTGCGGAGACCATTACTCTTCCCACGTCGGTCGCCTGGTGCGAGAAGCTTTCTAGTTTCTTTATTGACAAGATTCAGGCGCTCCAGGTGAGTTTTAATATCGGCACTAACTCTATGGCAGGGATCTCATTTTCCAAAGGGCTTACATCTGTCTCGTCTCCTTCTCCATCTCTGGCGGACTTTGCTCATATTGCCCTGCAAGACTCCCTGTCGATTCTTAAATCTTTGAAATCGGGCTCCCCGTTGGATCCCTGTCTGGCCAGGCTGCTGGCGTCTGTGGCAGAAGTAGTAAATCCGGAAGTTAATAGTTTGATTAACATGTCCTTACAGGCCGCTACAGTTCCTCTTGCTTGGAAACAGGTCAAACTTTTATCTCTGATGAAAAAACCTTCCTTGGATCCATCTATGCCGGCCAGCTACCGCCCTATCTCTCTCCTCCCGGCCGTGCCAAAAGTCTGTGAGAAAGCTGTTAATAAACAGCTTACCAACTTTGTTGAAAGTTCCGGTCTGCTCCATCCAGCCCAATCGGGCTTCAGAACCTCATATAGTACAGAAACGGCCCTTGTCGAAATCACTGAAGCAATCCACGACTGCTTGGATGCTGGTGGCAGAGCGGCCCTAATTCTGTTGGACCTCTCTGCTGCGTTCGATACTGTGCCTCATTCTCTGCTTCTGACCCGTCTTTCTGATATTGGTATCTCTGGGTCTGCGTGGAGTTGGCTCAAATCATTTCTGGAGGACAGATCGCAGCAAGTTTGGCTCCCCCGTCCTCATCCGCCCCTCAAAATGTAACTACAGGAGTGCCTCAGGGATCTACCTTGAGTCCCCTCCTTTTTAATATTGATGTCACCCCGTTGATTCAGCTGACGGAGGAGCTGGGTGCTAAGATCATCGCATATGCTGATGATACCCAGCTCCTCTTCACTTGGAACAAGATTGACTCATCTACTTCTCAAGCTACAACATGCCTTACAGCTGTTTTTCAATGGCTCCTCTCTGCGCAGCTCAAATGCAACGAGGACAAATCTGAGATCCTCCTGTTTGGGACTTTTCCCCCCGAGTTTAGGGAATTGCTCTGGCCGGTGGACCTCCCACTGCCCAGTTCCGTGGGGCAGCCCAGCAAAAACCTTGAAATTTGGTTTGACGAAAATCTCCGGTTTTCTACACAGATTAAGAGGCTAGCGGAGCAATGCTTTGGCACTGTTAAATCACTCAGGAAATTCCTCCCCCTCCTCCCTAGGGCAGCCAAGGAAATGGTTACTCGGGCCTTGATCCTTTCTCGCATTGATTGTGAGAATGCTCTGTATATTGGCCTGCCAGGGTACCTGTTAAGGAGGTTGCAGGTGGTGCAGAATGCTGCTGCAAGGTCTCTTCTCAACATTCCTGGGAGATCTAGCATAAAGCAACACCTGCATGATCTTCACTGTCTCCCGGTGGTTGAAAGAGTTAAATTTAAAGCTCTTACTCTGGCTCACTCAGCCCTGTATGAACTTGGCCCTGCATACCTCAGGAAGCGTTTCAAGTTCTATGCTCCCACGGGACAGCTGCGTTCTGCCACGCAGCTTTTGGCTTACATTCCTTGCTTTCGTCTCACACGAATGGGCGGCAGCTCCCTGGCCTATAAGGCAGCAGTGGCCTGGAATTCTCTTCCTTTGGACCTTAGTGGTATCCAGGACCCATAGCTCTTCAGGAAACGTCTGAAAACCTTTCTCTTCATTTAACGATCTGCCAATCTCTACCCCAGCTTGGTTCACGCAGGGACACTCTTTGAGTAGCTGTGCACGATATAAATGTAAATAACATATCATAACATCGGATCTTCTTCTTCATCCCCTCCACCAACAACACGGACAGTTTTTTGGCCGCTAAGGTGCGCCTCCCACTGGATCAAGTGGTGTTTTCTCAGATGGGTTGTTTGGCCTCTGGTACCATGGTTTGTACCAAGCTTACCCCGACTAGCACCTTGTCCACAAATGGAGCATATAGCAATGTACACCTCCTTCTTGCTAACCGAAAAGAAGTCCCAAACTGGGGAGGTCAACTTTCTGGTGCTGCTGGTGCCACTTACAATGTCGGATGAACTGGTAGGTGGGCGTGAAGTTTGACTCTCTGCAGTACCTACTTCTACTGAGGTGGTTGTGGTGGATGTAGGTCACTGCCGGTGGAATATGGAAGCTGGTGTTGATGGTATCATCTGTGTTGGTGGTATCCATGCCACATCCCTCACAGCAATTTGGGATGGGGTAATGTCGGTCTCCACTGGGGTGGGACTAATGTCCATGATGACTGACTCGTTATCATCCTCCTCTTCTACATCTACCTCCATAACTCTAAGGCTTTCTCAAACCTTTCCTTTTCGCAAGCCTTGTCTCGTGGCGTGTCTCACTCTCAGACTGAGGTGGCTTCCAAGTGGCGTCTAGATCATCAGAAGGGGGGCTTGCAGAAGAAGTTGATGAACTAACCCTCCTTTTCCTTGCTGGGGATCTGGAAGACAATGGATCTTCTGAAAGAGTGGCTTGCTCTTCTTCCTCCTCTGCAGGAAGCTTGATCTCCTGAACTGCCCCTACTTCGGGAGGAACAACCACTATTGGGGGTGGTTGCGGCTGTTGTTGCCCACTTATCTGATTTTTCTGCATTGATTGGGTACTACTTTGCGATAACGATAAGTCAATTTCAACATCACTGCTCGTCGGCGTTGGACTCGTGATTAGACTGGCTGCCTCTGCGACAGACATAGGCTTGGGCCTAGGTTGGTGGGGTGGGTCCACTGATATGGGGGTGCTGCTCCCAGTTTGCTCCCCGACACTGCTGCTGCAGGCGCAATTTTTGGTTTCCCAAAAAAGGTCTTGGGTGACATACCGGTCTTGGTAAGTGGCAGTGCCTTCTTCTCTCTGGCAACTTTCTTGGTAATGGACCTGGTACCTTTCTTTGGGGCCATCTTGAAGATGTCAGCAGCATGCAGTGGCACAAGTTGAAGAGATGTCTGTGGTCACACGTCACGTGACGTCGTGCGCAGCAGGAATTCTGTCTGGCAGTACAATGGCTGATGCTGTCTCCTCCCCTTTTGTGTACCTAAAAGCAAAGAAGCAAGAAGAACATCAGTGAAACGTGGCATTCATTGTTGTGGTTCAATTACTACTAGTCCATACAAATATAATATAACTTAGTGTGTGGTCACACTTGTTAGTGTTATTAATTAATATTATTAAATGTATTACCTCAGTTATTAAAACAATTAACAAGACAGTGTAGCCATTTGTGAGACTTTGACAACAACAAGGGCTTTCATGGTGTACTGTACAGTACACTCAGGAAAAATAGGTAAGAAGAAGAACAACAATAAAAATACAAATGTAATGGTTTGGCATTGTGCATCACATGGGATGCGGCATTCAGGTAGCTGCAGCTGACAAATGACAATGGATGAAAGCAATAAGCCAAGAGGAACAAATGAAAAGACATGCAGGCCTATGGCAAAAGCAAACTAACTGCCACCACAAAATGGCCGCCAGCCACATGGTCACTCACAACAAGCAGGAGGCCTGGAAAACAATGAACTCAAGCAGGCCTATATGGATACAGACTTTACTAAATGGCCCCTAACCACATGGGGAGGCTCAGCCAAGGCAAATGCTGGCCCACTATTACAAACACACTCACACACTGGCCAGACAGCAGAGGCATGCTAAACAACACAGCTTTATTACAACAATGCCAACAATGAAAATGCACAGGGCTAAAAAAGGTTTGCAAGTTACAACAACCACACACATCCAACAAAGGCATTTATTTATCACACATGAAAAAAGTGAAATACCAAAACAAAAACCACATTTTGCATTTCAATCCAATGCCATCCATGCCCTAAATGATGTTTAAATTCAACAGACACCACAGAAACAGTTGTTTCATGCACCCATGAGTGGCTTCGGGCCTACTCTGTCCTTGCCGTTTTTAGAGGAGTATTATTTCCATGCTTCCGACTCCAGCAAGTGCAGCGGTTAACTTTACAGTAGCCCCTGAAGAAGGGACGATTGGTACCGAAATGCATAGGGCTTCTCACTATTGAGTGGAACCCGAAATAAGAAGACTGTACTTTATTTCTCTGTTTTGACTTCCGGATCATTTGAGTTGCCGTTCCGGAGTGCCGCGAGGAGCCGCGAGGAGCTACCAGACGCTGCCGTGAGGGGTTCTCTGCCGCGGCGGTGAAGTACACGATCCCGGCACTGGGAAGAGTCCGCAGGAGCAGCACGGCATCCTCGCAGTGCCGAGTAAACGCGGGAGCAGCTTGGCAGTGGCGGGAGCGTCCCGCGGTAATAGCTCGGCAGCTTGGCAGTGGCACCGGCAGTGGCAGCGGCAGGCTCCGTACAGCGGCTGGAGCCGCGGAACAGCCCGGAACAGCCCGGCGGTGAGAGGCGGTGAGAGGTTGCAGCCGCGAGCACCAGTGTGGGGGTGCCAGTGGCAGCGTGAGGCTCTCAGAGGCTGTAAGAGGCGGCTGTGTGAGAGGCTGCCACGGTCAGGAGGGGGTCTGTGCAGAGGCCACAAGGTGAGGCCACAAGGTGAGCCCAACAGGTGAACACAACACGAAACAGCCATCCCAGCCATCCCAGCAGCAGCCACCCCTGTAGTAGCTAGTGCGGTAGGAGCAGCACATCAGGGGCAGGAGCCGGGACAGCCAACCCTCGACATAGAGACACCGACAGTGACTATTCCGGATTACTCCGGACTACTCTTAATAGTCCCTAGACCCTGACCCTGACCCTGACCCAGTCCCAGTACGCCAGGTCTCCTCGAGGGTTTTGGGTCTTGCTCAAAAGTCAGAACGTGTTCAGAAGGCGCCTCAAGGTATAAGGCGCAAGGCTCAAGGCTCATTGAGACCGCAGGAACCGCAGGAACTGCTCCTCCTGGGTGAGAACAAGCACCTTTGCAACACTTGCAACCATTTCAGTGACTAAAGTTTCGATATGGCGCAGTAGTTTCACGTTTGAAACCAGATTGAAACCGGAGTTGACCACGGATAACCGGAGAAAGGTACAGACAGGCCCAGTCTTGAACAGCCCGTCAGAGCCCGTAAGAGCTGCTTCCTTGGTGGAAGTGGAGTGCAGGGGGAGAGTTGGCCACTAACAGACAAAGCAATATAAAGCACTCTCGCCTCATTTTTACTTCCGCCTCAAACCCTGCCCAGCACGCTCAGGCATTTGCTGCGCGACATGAGGTCAGGCCGAGTAAGGGAGATCGATCGTCCTAAGACTTCAGGGCGTAGAAGAAAGGACAAGGCTGGTCTCTCCACAGATCAGATGAGTGACGAACTTGCTTTAATTTCGACAGAAGGAGACCCAATTGTTGGTGGGTTGTTGAGAGAGCAACCTAAAGCCCCTCAAATTCAACCTAGAATCTATACGAAATTTAGTTTTTTAAAAGACATTGGCGCCGCTCTCTATTCAAGCAACGCCACTGTGAAAGGTCTTCAGTCTCCCTTACAACCAGACCAACCAGACCAAGTATCAGCACTGGCAATTACACCAGGGCAGATAACACAACTAACTCACCAAAGCCAGCGGAAACAGCAAATTACAGCACAAGTTCATACCCCAGTTTCGGCCCAACCGAATGAGATTTCTATAACATCCTCACTTACATCCGCATCTACACCTATAACTACATCATTGATAGCGGAATATACCAAAGAAGTTCCATACAATAAAACAATAAATAAAACAATACAGAGCAATACTCAGAACAATTCAGTAGTTGAATCCCCCTCAACTTGTCCCTCAGTTAGCCCTATGGCGCAGCATAGGGCGCAGAGGAAGTTGTCTACAGGTGATTCGTTATCCCCTGGAGGAACTCAATCACATTTTGCTATACCATTAGGTTCTTTAGGACCTCATACATCTTTGCAAGCAGAAGCTCAGCATTCAATAACTGTAGCCAAATCATCAACTGTATCAACTCCATTTACGACATTAGGAGCACTTCAAACAGCGCAAGCACTGCTAACTTTAACAGGAGTAGGCCATTCATTGCCCAAGGAAAAAGAACATCAGACTGACAGGAGCAAGCAGTCCTGGTCAGATTCATCTAGCCTAGAAGATATAATGACAAAACAGGACTCCCTACGGAAAGCTGAAGGATCTACTACTGGACCTCAGAATTTAAATCTACCCAGTGGCGACATGGTTAACACAGCTGAGTGTGAACTTAGCCCCATTACCCGAGTTAGTTCTATGATGACGCCCCCGCAAGCTAATCTAAAATCTCCAAAGCAGGACGAAGTAAGGGCTGTCTTATCCTATTTAGGAACACAAGAGTGGGAGGACATGCTGGCAGCAAACTCCCCAGTCCAACAGACGAGACCCTCCATGGAGAAGATGAAATACCAACACCCGCCTTCAGTGGACATTCAGCCCTCGTGGGGTAAGAAGGAAGTGGGCCCTAAGGAGCGGGGGAATCCAAACATGCATGATGGGAGTACTTGGGCTTCTCTCCTAAAAACCATGCAACTGTCAGTGGAGGCGCTACAATACCAATCAGATAAGATGGATATACAGGTCTCTTTACTAAATACTCTGGCAGTGTTTACAGCAGGGATTGATGAAAAATTGGGAGATCTCAATGCACTAATAATAAGGGCACAAACAGAGTCATACCTTCATTGTGGGTGTACCCAGATAGTGGACAAACTGGCAACTCTTCCGACTATGCTTTCTACTGTGCTCAATGAGCTGAAGAACAAATCAACCTGCTCAGCCAGCGCTAGCCACTCCAACGACGGCTCCACTACACTGCCGACAGCTGATGGTAACTTAAAGCAGCTCTGTAAAGGCACTGAATCCGTCATACAACAAAGAGTGGGCATCAACGGCACTGGCGAATCACCTAAGATAGTTACAGCGACACCAACCGAGATAAAAACTAATGCCAAACAACGCCGCCAGCAAAAAAGAAAAGGTCGCAACAATAAATTACTCCTTCTCAATCAAGCAGCCACCTACTCAATTTTTAATAAACAATGCCCTAACTCAACCACCGCACTAAATGAGGGGGACTTGCAAGATTATGATCTAGCTCATACTAACTCCCATCAAGACACAGCAGCACCCTCCTGCTCCCATAACCTTGGAGTTGGATCAGGGAATATGATTTTGAAGGAAGCTGAGGGGGTCCTTGGGTCTGCAAGGGACAAAGCCGTTACCTGTTCAGCCCTCGAACCTCTGCCACATACCATCAGATCCAATTCAAAAGGGCCCGCTGAGCTCGCTGATCATCAAACAATTATGGCCCTAGCAAAGGACAAGAATCGGGAGCCCACCCCGCAGGAACTAGGGCAAGTTTCTACTGTTCCTCCAGTTGGAAGTGACCAAACAACATCTAGAATGAACTGTACAATCCAGAGAGTGGCAACCCCAGGGGAAAAGAAGCAAGCAAGGACGGCCAAGGACCAACAGCCTTTGGCTTCTCACTCCTTGCAACAACAGGGCCAACCTGTAAATTCAACTGCAATAATAATTAAGGAAAGAGATCTTAATTCCAGCCGAGCAGTTGTGCAATTGAATCAGAACGAGCCTTATCGGCTAATACAACATAACCCTGCAGCCAACTGGAACGGGCCACCTGAAATCACCTCTTATCCCCCAAACGATTCGCTATCGGCCCTGCGATACACATTGTTCAAACCAGAGTACATTTCAAAAGGATGTCACGATTTGCTGAACAGGGGCAATGTCTTAAAACTACTTAGGGCCATACCTACTCTATCAGACCTGAATACAACAGACTTACTCGCAATAGAGTTTCTCACATCAGATAATCCAGCCAAGCCAGAAATAACAAGGGCAACATGGAAAACAGATGCAACAGCCCAGAGAGTACTAAATCACCATCTTACCTTCAAAGACTGGGGCATTCAAGTCACCTCTTTTCAGCCTCAAGCCTACCCAGCTCCGCTATTAAACTTGAGCCCAAGGCTAGGGAGCAAGGATTGTTTAAGGCCCTCAACTTCTGTATTAAGAGGGGCACTTGGCTGCACTGCGCCACGAAGGGATTATAATCAAGGCGCACAACATGGATCTCCTAGGGCTGAAAAATTACGCGGATATAACTCCTGGTATGCTGAGCCAATTACAAGAACTATAAACCTTGCCACATCAAAACAATGACATCATAACTATCTAGATCACAGCAACAAAACACAAAAAGAATCCGCGATACATCTCTGCTCTTGGAATGTTAATGGCTTAGCTTCTAAAATTCAAGATCCAGAATTCCGGCAATATCTTAACAACTTTGATATCATTATGCTACAGGAAACATGGCTTATGGAACCACTACACATAGACGGGTTTCTTTGCTTTGACCGTCCAGCTACTAGAGGTAGCAAAACGGGCCATTCTTCAGGAGGGCTAGCAACCTACATCTCAACAACATCCATACCAACAGCGGTGGTAACCGGTCCGGAAATAGATGTAGCTTTAGCAGTCAAACTTACTCTTTCCCTGGCAGGGGTACAACATGAAGTATCCCTTTTTAACGTATATATCCACCCAAAACGGACAGCTAGTGACTCTGCAAAGTTAATTGATCAAATAACTTCTTATTTAGGCAGTGCCGAAATTTCAAACCTTATATTATCGGGGGACCTGAATCAATATCTATTGGGGTCATCCAAAGTAAAGGAAGTTTGTCTCCAATCCTCAAACTACAACATACCGTCACAAGGAACCTTCACGAATGGGAGGCCTAATAGGGAAAACAGATCCCTTTTGGAAGAATTAGAACATCTAAATCTTAGGGCCCTTAATGGAAGAACAGCCGGAGATACTCCCCCAGTGGCAAGCTACTACACCGAACTAACAAGCTCGCTTCTAGATTATACGTTTGTTAGTCTCGCACTGTTTTCATATGTAATAAGCTTTAGAATGGGCGACAAGGGGGACAGTGACCATCGTCCACAAGAGACTATTGTAGCGGCAACTGCTCCGTCCAGCATTTATCCTGCTCCACAGTTAGGCTTAAGCTACATGATAAATTACAAGAGGATCAAGTATACTGTGGAAAGCATTGAGTCCTTAACAGACTCAGCAATTAATCTTGCTCTTGCACAACCGTTCGAAAAGAACTTGATACAAACCTGGGAACGCTTCACCATTACCCTTAGCAACTTAAAGGCCACGGAAATAAAAATGAGTAGTCTTCCGGGGCCAGCACAAGCGAAAAAGATACCTATGGCTGAAAAAGCGCAAATAAAAGCCCTTAAGAGAATGATAAATGGCTCCATAAGATCTTTGCGTCATGATCCAGGGAATATATTGCTTCTTTTATCCCTGCGGCAACAAAGAACTCAACTAAAGAAGTTGAAATGGAACATCAACAATAACTACGAACAGGACTTCTGGGCAAAACTTTTGCATAACATAAAGTATAACGCCAGCGATCGCTTCTGGAAATCAGTAAATACAATTATCCACCCGCATCATGGGGGACCTACTTCCCATATCCTGGAGGAAACCTGGGCAAGCTACTTAAACTCCCACTTCAACAGTCAAAGCAATACTCTGCCCAAACAGGAACAGAGTAGAGCAGACTTGGACGGGCATTATTCCAACATCGGAAGAAAGGCAGGAGGCATCATTAATTTCCCTGATTGCTCCGATGCTACCCGACAAATGGCAAGTAATACATCCAAATCTCCTGTTTTAATCCACCAACAGGAGGAAAGGTCAATCGGCACTGAGCTTTTAATTATTATGAAACAGATCAGGAAGGGTAGAAAGGAAGGAGCCCCGGGCCCAAATGGAATCCCGCCTGCAGTGTTCAAACAAAGACCGGAAGAATGGGCAAAAATATTCCATCCACTATTTCTGGAAGTAAGATGACTGGGCACCATTCCAGACTCCTGGAAAGGTTCCACGATCATTCCAATCCACAAAAGCTGCAGTAAGGCCTTGCCAGCCAATTATAGGTTAGTAGCACTGATCGATAACGAGGCTAAATATTTTGCGGGAATACTGCTAGATGAACTAACCTCCTGGGCAGAAAATAATGAAATAATCCCGTTAAATCAAACAGGCTTCCGAAAAAACTGTGGCACAATAACCAACCTCTTGGCAATCTCGTTAATAATGGACACAACAAAATTGAGGAAAAAACAGTTGCATGTCTGTTTTATTGATTTCAGCGCCGCATTCGACAACGTGGAGAGGACTAAACTGTGGAATAAGCTAGCCAGATGGGGCATTCCAAATACTCTTTTATCAATGTTAATGCTTCTACATACTGATACCTGGGTACAGGTGAAATTAGGATCAGGGTCTCATCTATCAAGAAAAGTAAAAACAATCAAAGGACTTAAACAGGGCTGCGTGCTGGCCCCTATTTTATTTAACTTATTCATGGCAGATTTACCACAGATACTTGATTCCTGTAATTCCCATGCGCCCAGACTCGGGGTACCAGCTTGTCCAACTTACTATACGCAGACGACGTAGTCCTGCTTAGCCACACGGTAGTTGGCTTGCAACATCTTCTCAACGGTCTGCAGGTCTATGCAGAGGAAAATAGCCTGACAATAAACTTAAATAAAACCAGGACCATGACAATTAACAGCAAACGAAGAAAGAGGTACCTATGGCATCTGGGCGGCACTCATATTGAAACAGCAGAGACTTATAAGTATCTGGGTGTCCACTTAGACAAAGAAGGATCATTTACCCGCCAACAAGAAGAGATCAAAAGGAAAGGGATGATCCTTGCCTTAACCATGAAAAATTTAACAGCTAAGCTATTGGGCCCTACGCTGAGCCCTCTTTTAATGGTAGCACGGGCTAAAATTCTACCTACAATTGCCTACGGCAGTGAAGCTCTGAGAGGGAGAGATACTAACCTTTTGGATAAAACAGTTGTAAAAGCTTACAGAATGATGTTTAGCCTCCCGAACTATACTTCCCCGGCGCAAATTAGACTGGAGTTTGGCCTGTTAAAGCAAACCTGGGCCAGATATGGAGCATACATCAACTGTTGGAACAAAATCAGAATATCAAACCCTAACTCAATAAACTACCTTCTGTGGCAAGATCTTCAACAGAGGGAGAATTCACCCGCAAGACTGTATCTTCAGGAGGCCCTGGCAAACACAGGCTTATTGCCCTTATGGAATACACAGTGTCATCATTCAACTCTGAAGAAATTAGTCTGGAAGTCGCTGAAAAAACAGTCACTGGTGGAGGATAAAGCTGCTTTCTCAGCCAGAGCGCATGCTTGGATGACGTTGAATTCTTACAAGATCTTAGCCCCACAACAATATTTTAACCTGGGATATCCAAAAGCACAGAAATTAAAATTCCTAAAGCTACGACTTGGAGTGATACCATGCACACAGCACCTTCCACCATGGAAAAGGGTGCAGACTTTTACAGTATGCAGTTTGTGCAAAAACGGCCAGGGTGATATCATCCATACCATCTGTTCATGTACAGCGATGCTCCAAGAAAGGAGGCAACTGCTAAAAATCCCCCTTAATCAAAGGGGAATTCGGACAAGGAGGCAAGCTGTTTTGGCTTGCTTCGATCCAGCATCACCTCAACTGAACTCCAGACTAGTTAGATTTCTGGAAGCGGCCAAAGCAAAAATGCCAAACTGTCACTAAAGCTTTTGGGAAAAAGGAGACTTTTGATTATTAATTTTCTCAGAGGGAGCAAAAATGCCCGCACTGACTGGTCAACTTATATTGGTTGTTCTTGAATGTTTAAATCTTAATATTTTATTTTGTAACCAACAGAAGTGCTTTATATTTTAACTGCGATGAAACTTTTATTATTGTAAATTAATATTTTAGATATGACTTCATTCTTACCACGTATTGCAATGGTTTTAAGTAACTCTGCAAAATAAAATAAATACTAAATACTGGGCGAAAGGCCTATTGGCAGACTACTGGGCTAGTGAATTAAATAAAGATTGCACATTGATTTCAAAACTTGGAGAAAATGTACTGAACTGTGCACCATGTTTCCTCTATAAAAGAAGAAAAATTACTTACAAAGAAACAACTAGGCCCCTACTGAAACTACAGGCCACCCACCACAATACATTTTTAAAAAACGATGAAAAGTACAAAAACATTTAGGTGCAATGCCCCAATCAAACAAACAACACCAATTTTCAAACTTACTTGTGAAATCTCAAATTCAAAAGTCCGCAAATCCTATGATATATATGATGCAGCAGACACAAAGAGTGATCCTTCCAGCTCCAAATCCAAATGAAAAGTGAACAGGAGATGGACAAAGCACTGGGAGGAGCCTGCTGGACAGGAACAGGAAGTAAGAGATTCTGGGGCACTTCTTTCCTCTTAAAAAAAGTGAAGAAAGAAAAAGGACTCCTTGCACAAAAAAGTACAGCTAAATGTCAATCTGAGGAGTTTTTTTAATCCAAATCGTAATTTCGAGAAGGTTTTGATGCTGCTCGGGAGAGAACATTCCCCAGATTGCAGATTCTCACAGTGATTAGTATATTGCTGCCAGGCATCATAGGCTGCCAATGATGGAAACGAAGGAAAGTTTAAATTTTTGCAGTAGCTAAACCACAACAAGTAGTCTGTTGTAAAGTCTGATTCAGGAATAACAGCTGTGATGGTATCAAACACGCAGAATGTAATGATTCAGTTCCCTGCACCTGCCAATCTTTGGTACCCCATATTAATTTCAAATCAATTATGTCCTTCCAATAACCATAACCTCTTAAGGATAAATCGGTTGTGAAAGTTGAAGAATATACCAATTTAGTATGGGTCAGCATGAATTTCATGTGTGTTGATGCATTCAACCGAAAATAATAAGATTTTGGGTCTGAAAGATTATAGCCAGAAAAATAGACAAATTTGTTCATCTGTGTTTGTGAACTACCCTGAAATGGTATAGGACAATGTTCCCACTAGGTATAATTTACCTGAGTTCTGACTGTATTCGATTTATGTAAAAAATGATGACCAGAATGTTGAAAACAGAATAATCAGCATAATTAGCAGAATTCAAATATAAATCCTCAGTTTCAAACGCAGTGTAATATCGTAAATCTGAAAACAGTGCATGCACTGCATTAATATCCCAGTCATCAGAATGCATTCCTGGCGTAATGACAGCACCTAAGGAAACCCGAAGGATGTATGGCATTGGAATGGTCTCAGTCGGGCCGTTGATTGCATATGGAACTTTATCCCAAACTATGCCATCACTGACTGGAAACGCTGAGATGGTAACATTGGGTTGACCCCTTTTCATTTTGTGAGATGAAGTATGTGGGGTCAATGTTCCATCGACCGAATGGACAGCAGAGCATTCAGGTAAATAACGGCTATTGATTAAAAGGAAAAAAACTGTCACAAACCCATTCCACATGAAGAGGAAGACCATTGTAAGCACCATCCATATGTATGTCCATGGGGAATCAGATAAGTTTTTCAAAACCATGGAAAAAAATGGAAAATTTACTTGGGGGCCCCGCCTCAGTGGTAGTCGATGAAGCTGACGAAGAATTTGAAGAAAAGTTATATCTGTCCAAATAATAACCACTAGCACCCAGGCAAAACAATGGGGGCTGATCAGCATTAAATGTTGAATGGAGCGTAGCATCGGGAACGGCAACGGTAGGCTCCAACGGCGGAGAAGCATAGTCATGATGCATAGCATTTGAAGTTGATGATAAAACAGGCAACAAATCAACGGAGGTCTCCACTTCACGTTCAATTTGCAAAGGACTCGTTGTGGAAGACATCGGGTGCAAAGAAACATCCTGTCGAGGAACACTCCTAGGCATATTATTCAGTATTGGCCAAATGGTGTAACTTGACATGTTCAAAGGAAATTAACTGATTCTCCTTCCGACAGGGCAGTGGAGGTAAAATCACAGTACGAGTACTCTGTAATCCAAGAACTGGTACCAGTACACGATAGGATGGACCAAATTTTTTTTTGTTCTCCAACTTCTCTCGGACCAGATCACCAACTCTAGGAAGCCAGCCAGTTACAGGAATCAGCACTGCTGCATCTGTGGACGAGGACAAGTGATCCTTTGCAAGAGCATCTCGAGTCTTTTGCAGATCCTATAACATAGCACAATGGTTATCTACGTCAAAGGTTGCGGCAGCCGCCGCAACGTCTAGACCATCAAGGTCTGGCACAAACATTTGGATGCCAAAGAGCATTTCGTATGGGGTCCGCCCACCCAGAGATCTTCTAGGGAGATTATTTAGTGCACGTTGGACTCCATACAAATGAGTCAGCCAACTCCTGCCAGTACCTAAAACTCTAGCTGTCAAAGATTGCTTTAAGTCTCGGTTCATTCACTCCACTACGGAATTGCCCTCCGGCTGATATGGAGAGGAAAATTGCACCAGCACTCCCAGAGACCTCATTGCGTCCTTGTAAGCCCTAGAGGCAAACGCTGGACCTTGGTCAGAGTGGAAGGTGCCGCAGGCAAATGTCCTGACAAAGACACGCAAATCTCTAATGACATTTCGAGCGTCAGCACTACGTTGCGGCCAAACCCAAAGGAGTCTAGTGCACAAATCCACTGCTACCAAAATACGTTTATATGCAGTGTCCGATGACAAAGGACCTCAGTGATTAAGGTAAATACAACCAAACGGATGATTTGAAATTTAAAGTTGCGTATGTGGTGGACGTTCAACGGTGGACAGATTTATCTGTTGACAAATGTCACAAGAAAGGACAGAATTACGAGTCTTTCTATACAAGCCACGCCACCAATAATGCTGCTGTAAGAGAGACACTGTTGCCGAAACACCTGCATGAGCAGAAACCATGCTTTAATGGGCGGCAATGATCAAAGGAAGTCTGCGGTCCTCGTTGGGAATCAGCTGATCCACCATGGATGGTATCGTAGCAAATGGGACTTGCTCAGGTGACAAATGATAAGAATATTTTGAAGGGAAGATGTGGCAATCAAGATGCTGGAGGCAGATAGGTGACATTGTAGATTATTTATTCAGCTAGACCATCACGGGCAGAGCAGCCACGGCGTCGACAACCACCAGCTGTCAAAGCCCCAACGCTCGGTACAGAACACTCACGCAGTGAGGTTCTGCACCAAAGAACAAACAATGCATAAAGGAGCACGAGCTACTACATGGGTCTTCCCCAAAAATACAAAAGAAAATGAAAGAAGGAACACCATAAAGAAGAAAAGAGAAATAGGTAAAAGGAAATAAAGCCTAAGAGGAATATAACAATGAACAATAAAAAATACCTGTAAAGTAAAAAGTTAAAGATATATAAAGTTATCCCAAAACATATAGCAAAAGAGGGTAATAATTAACCCTGGGCGAAGTACTACGCTACGCTCGCGTAGTTTGCGAAGTTTGCGCTACTTCGCAGAACGCGAATTGCACGTAGCACAGTGCAAACACGCGTAGCGCAGCGTAGCGTAGTGCAGCGGTCATTTTTTGCTTGCTCGCGGTCCTCAACGTCAAGTTGGCGACCGCGAGCAAGCAAAATGACATCCCGGCGAGACTTTTTCCTCGTTCGCGATCAGCAACATCAAGTTGCCGATCGCGAGCGTGGAAAATAAACCTCCCGGCGAGATTCTCAATGCGGGGAGGTCAGGTTTCTCACTGCGAGTGGTCGCGTATGCTCGCGACCGCTCGCGATGAGAACTACCAGTCCGCGTTGAGAAAGCTGCCGCTCGAGTAAAAATCTACTCGAGCGGCAGTAAAGACAGCTCGCACTGTGCAAGATGCCGTTTTCAATGATTGCACAGTGCGGACAAGCATCCGGCACTGTGCAATCATTGCGAACAGCGCACTACGCAGTTCGCGTAGTGCTATGCGTAGCTCGCGTAGTGCGAACTGCACTTCACGTAGCTTCGCGTAGCGCTACTTCGCGAACTACGCCCAGGCTTAGTAATAATTCCAGTATGAACTAAAAACACAAAAATACAAAACAAATCAAATCCTATAGCGTGCAGGAATATTTCTGGTCCTGGAACTGCGTTTCAAAACAGTCTGACTTTCACATGAAGAACTCCTGCGTTTCAAAACAGTCTGACTTTCACATAAAGAACTCCTATGACCACTCACACTACATCCACCAGAAACTTCATCAACGACACCAGATTTCACCAAGAAACACTTATTCCACCACAGCCCATTACCAAGCCTCACAGAGTCGCTCTTGACCTCCACCACCTTAACATTAGGGCCAAACTTGGAACTACCCTTCCGCACATGGACAGGTTTCTTCACACGAACACAATCACCAACAACCAACTCAAACTCCTTGACTTTTTTCCTAGTATCAAAATATTTTTTTTGCTTATCTTGAGCAAGACTCACACGTTTCCTAACACATGCATCTGACCACTTCCCATCTTTGACCCATTTACTCATCCAACTCAGAGAAAAGGTCGTGATAGCTCTTCGTCCACGCAACAACTCAAAAGTTGAGACACCCGTTGTGGAATGAGGGGTAGTACGATAAAACCAAAGCATGCTCCTGACAGAATTGGCAACCACACACTTATAGGCCACAGCCCACTGTATACACTCCCCCAAAACTCTATTCATGCGTTCTACAAGACCATTAGTCTGGGGGTGATAGAGTGAACTCTTGAGATGCTTGATTCCACTGGTAAAAAGAAAATCCTCCACCTCCCTGGCAACAAATTGAGGACCATTGTCAGTCACCAAAGACTCCAAAAAACCTTCCTTCAAAAAAACATCTTTCAAAAATTCTACAACAGTCCTCGAAGTTACCTCTCTCACAAACCTGATTTCAGGCTACTTCGAATAATAGTCCATCATTACCAATGAAAACCTAGAAGAAGCATCAAGAGCATGAAAAGGACCAACAATATCAAGCCCCAATTTAACCCAAGGTGCAGAAGGCAACTCAATGGGAGAAAGAGGAGGAGTACGCAACTTGGCAGACCTATCACAGCTAGAACAAACAACACAAGATGTGACCATTTCATCCACCTCTTTGTCCATGGAGGGCCACCAAAAAGAGAGTCTCACCCTTTTTTTGTCATGGTGGCTCCCAAATGTCCCTCATGGGCACGAACAATAATACCAGATCTCAAACACACAGGAGGAACCAACTTATCAGTTCTCAAAAGCAAACCGTCCTCAATTGACAATTCAACCGCCACCTGTATGTATGTTTTAAGTTCAAAACCCAAGTTCCTTTCTCTGGGCCAACCCGTCTCTACATACTTCATAACAGTTAACAAAGAAACATCGTTACTAAGGGCCTGACGCCATTCATTCTCTGTAATCCCACACAATTGTGAATATCGACAGCAGCAACAATGAACTCTTCCTTGTCCTCCTCACCTACAACAAATTCATCCTCCACTATGTCAGAAGAACGAGAAAGATAATCTGCACAACTATTCCTATTGCCAGGAATGTATTCAGGCAAAATCAAACGGGAGAAGTTTAGACGACAACCAAGCAATACGAGGAGTGAAACCTCTAACATTTTTCCCGCCAAAGATAAAAATCAAAGGCTTGTGGTCAGTCTGAAGACAAAACCTTCTTCCCCAAATGAAATTCCTAAATTTTATCACTGCCCACCAACAAGCCAATAACTCCTTCTCTATGACAGAATATTTTTTTTCAACTGGAGAAAGAACCCTTGAAGCAAAACAAATGGTCCTGACATCATCACCTTTAGTTTGACTTAAAACAGCCCCCACACCCACATTACTGGCATCAACAGTCACAGTGCAGGGAAGATCAGGATCATAATGCTTTAACACTTTTGGCAAAATAAGCTGTCCTTTGACCCAATCAAACACACTCTGGCATTCATCACTCCACTCAAACACAAAACCCCTCATGAGCATTTGTGAAAGAGGCCTCAACTTAGTCGCAAAATCTTGAACAAAGCGTGAATAAAATTCACAAAGCCCTAAGAAGGACTTGAGGGTGGCCTTATCAGAGGGTGCCTTAGATTTAACAATAGACTCTACAAGACTAGACTTGAGAAGAATGCCCTGTCCCGTGATCAGGTGTCCCAAATACTCAACTTCTTTTGTAGGAAAAACACACTTGTCCCTGCGTAACACCACACCATTAGATTGAAATCTGGACAAAACTTCCTAAAGAATGACATCATGGGCAGCCCTGTCGGGTGCAAAAACCAAAACATCATCCTGAAAGACAGACAATCCGTCTACCCCCTTAAGCATGTTATTCATTAGGCGCTGAAAAACTGAAGCAGCCGACGCAAGGCCAAAAGGCATGCAAACATACTGGTAGGTACCAAAAGGGGAGACAAAAGCGGTGAGATGTCTGGATTCAGGAGATAACTCAACCTGGTGGTAAGCAGAGGCCAAGTCTAGTTTTGAGAAAACTTTAGCATTCTTCAAACCTGCTAAGAGTTCGTTGATGTTCGGAAGGGGATGGAATCCACCCAAATCTCCTTGCTTAGGCAGTGGAGATTAACACATACCCTCAATTCCCCATTCTGTTTCCGTGGAACAACCAAGGGAGATAGCCACAGGGAGAAGTCAACAGGTTCTATGATCCCCTTCGCACACAAAGAATTAGGTCATTCTCCAAATCATGTCTAATACTAAATGGAGCATTCCTGAGTTTGTGCTTGATAGGTCTTGCACCATCTTTCACAATGATCTTATGTTGGTAATTACTAATCTTTCCAAGCTCATCAGAAAAAACATGTGGAAATTTGTTAATAATTTCTTCGAGATCCACATTGTCCCTTACCACCAGAACTTGCTCACTGGTCCCAGGTCTAAGTACCATGCCGAATAACCCCTGGTGAAACCAGCCTAAAATGTTTAATCCTTTGTGTGCAACATACACTTTTCCAGCAATTTTCCTCCCCCTAAACTCCATAATGTCCTCAATGTAACCAGACAAATTGATCTCCCTACCTTCGTACGAAACTGCCTTGCGGTCAGGAGGTAATAGAGATCTAGTGGCCAAGTTTTGTCAAAAAGCTCTTGGGTGATCATTGAAATACGAGCACCTGAGTCTACTAAAAGTTTCAATATTTTATCCCCAACCTGGACTTCAACATAAGGATCAACACAAAGTTCTGGATTACCCACCTTGACTGCTTCATCTTGTACAACCACAATCATATCCCTTAGCTCTTTAGTAATGGAATCATCTCCCTCACCATGTACATTTTCATCTAAAACACATTTCACAGAAGAAGACTGTCTATCTCTACTAGCTTGACAAACTTTAGCAAAGTGGCCCGGTGTGTTGCAAATCCTGCAAGTAACAAACCTTGCCGGACATTTGTTACCTTTCGCATGAGACCTGTACCCACACCTGAAACAGATATTTTGTTGATTGAAAAATGAATTTTGCTTTTCACCATAACACAAACGTGGTTTTTCAAAGTATTTTGTATCCTTAGAATCTTTGACCTTGATGGCAGATACTGCTTCACGGTTCTTAGGCTCTAGCTCCTTTGCCGACAACTGAGATGTCTCTATCAATCAATTAATCAATCATGTCACTTATAAAGCGCACTACATACCCGCGAGGGTCTCAAGGCGCTGGGGGAAGAGGGGGGTGGTGCTGCTACTGATCGAAGAGCCAGGTCTTGAGGAGTCTTCTGAAGGCCAGTAGGTCTTGGGTCTGTCGGAGGTTGGTGGGGAGGGTGTTCCAGGTCTTGGCGGCGAGGTGGGAGAAGGATCTGCCGCCGGCGGTCGTTTTCCGGATGCGGGGGACTGTGGCGAGGCGAGGCTGGTCGAGCGGAGCTGGCGGGTGGGGGTGTAGAAGCTGAGTCGTCTGTTGAGGTAGGCTGGTCCGGAGTTGTGGAGTGCTTTGTGTGCGTGGGTGAGGAGCTTGAAGGTTATCCTCTTGTTGACAGGGAGCCAGTGCAGGTCTCTCAGGTGGGGTGTGATGTGGCTGCGTCGGGGGATGTCGAGGATAAGACATGCAGAGGCGTTCTGGATGCGTTGAAGCCGTCTCAGGAGCTTAGCCGTCGTTCCTGCGTAGAGGGCGTTTCCGTAGTCCAGCCTGCTGGTGACGAGGGCCTGGGTGACTGTTTTTCTTGTTTCGGTGGGGATCCACTTGAAGATCCTGCGGAGCATTCGGAGGATGTTGAAGCAGGATGAGGAAACAGCATTGACCTGCTTAGTCATGGAGAGGGTGGGGTCGAGGATGACCCCTAGGTTGCGTACGTGGTCGGTGGGTGGCGGGGCTGTTCCCAGTGATGTTGGCCACCAGGAGTCGTCCCAGGCTGAAGGGTTGGAACCAAGGATGAGGACCTCCGTCTTGTCCGAGTTCAGCTTCAGGCGGCTGGTCCTCATCCATTCGGCGACGGCCTTCATTCCTTCGTGGAGGTGGGCTTTGGCGGTGTGAGGGTCTTTGGTGAGGGAGAGGATCAGCTGGGTGTCGTCGGCGTAGGAGATGATGTTGAGGTTGTGCTGTCGGGCGACGTGGGCGAGGGGTGCCATGTAGATGTTGAACAGCGTTGGGCTGAGGGAGGAGCCTTGGGGTACGCCGCAGATGATCTTGGTGGCCTTGGATCGGAAGGGGGCGAGGCGGACGCTTTGTGTTCTGCCGGAAAGGAAGGATGTGGTCCAGTCCAGGGCCTTCTCTTGGATCCCGGCGTCGTGAAGGCGTGTTCGTAGTGTGTGGTGGCAGACCGTGTCGAAGGCGGCTGATAGGTCCAGGAGGATGAGGGCTGCTGTTTCTCCGTTGTCTAGCAGGGTCCTGATGTCATCGGTGGCGGCGATGAGGGCGGTTTCGGTGCTGTGGTTGCTGCGGAAGCCGGACTGGGAAGGGTCCAGGATGTTGTTCTCCTCGAGGTAGCGGGTCAGTTGTTTGTTGACGATTTTCTCGGTGACCTTCGCGGGGAACGGGAGCAGAGAGATGGGTCGGAAGTTCTTGAGGTCCTTGGGGTCTGCCTTGGGTTTCTTGAGTAAGGCGGTGATCTCGGCGTGCTTCCAGCTTTCCGGGAAGGTTGCTGTCTCGAAGGAGATGTTGATTATTTTCCGGAGATGGGGCGCGATGGTTGTACTGGCTTTGTTGAAGATGTGGTGAGGGCACGGGTCTAGCGGTGAACCGGAGTGGATGGTGTTCATGATCTCGCTGGTGTCCTCGTCGTTGATGTTGGTCCAGGAGAGCAGGCGGTTGGTGGTTGTGGGGGCAGTGGTCTCGGTGGTTGCCGGGGCGGTCGTGGTGTTGAAGCTGTCGTGGATGTCGGCGATTTTGCGGTGGAAGAAGGTGGCCAGTGAGTCGCACAGGTCTCGCGGCGGCTGGATGTCGTTGGTGTTGGAGCTGGGGTTGGAGAGTTCCTTCACGATGTTGAAGAGCTCTTTGCTGTTGTGTGCGTTGTTGTCTAGGCGGTCTTTGAGTGAGGCCCTTTTGGCGGATCTGATGAGGTGATGGTGACTGCGGGTGGCGCTTTTGCCACTTTAATAGTTTCTTCCAATGTTGGATTGCCCATTGAAAGAAGTTTCTGTTTTATCATCTTGTCTGTGCAGTGACAAATAAACTGGTCCCGCACCAAATGGTCTGCAAAATTCTCAAACTGGCACTCAGAGACTAACCTCCTCAAAGCAGTTATATAAGTGTCAACATCCTCCCCAGAGGTTTGAACATGCAAAAAAAACTTATGTCGCAACACCACTAGGCTAGGTTGAACATTAAACCTGTTTTGGAGTCTTTTTACAGTGTCCTGATATTCATCCAGAATCCCCTAATTTTCAACAACAGGCGGAGGAAGGTGTTTTAAAATTTCCCTCCCTTCAAAACCTAAAGAATGTAGTAAAAGATATTTCCTTCTTTCAGATCTGAAGCGACTTGCCCCAATTGAACCCAGATATGTTTCAAAACCATCAAACCACTGCTTCCATTTGATGGGTGGCTCACCAGGTGTTTCCAGAAATGGTGGAGGAGGTGAGACAGCTTGCATGTTGTCAACAAATAAGAAAAAAAAATGAATAAGAACAGGCAAATAATAATTTTACAATGTTAAAATACCTCAGAAATAAAAGAAATGATTCACAACACTGTCAGCAAAAAGGTAGAATTTACCCAGCAAAAATCGTCCCTAAACACGCTCTGTGACACTGCTCAGTTGAAAATGAAGAAAAAAGCCTTTGTGGTGCACTTCCACGCTGACACAGAAGGAGGCGAACTCCGCTGAGAATAGAGATGAATAGAGAATAGAGGCGAAGCCTTTATGACTCACCTCCTCACTGGCACAGAAGGAAGTAAACTTGAGGTAAGACTCTGTGACGCAACATTAAAAACTATAAGCATCACTCGCTTGCCTGGGAACCAGGAAACAAAGCCTTTGGAACACAAGGCTTGCATTCCAGTGACAGCGCTAAATGCTTTGTGACGCAACAATAGAAGCTGGAAGCGTCACTCGTTTCCCTGGAAACCAGCAATGAAAGCCTTTGGAACACAGAGCTTGCGTTCCAGTGACGATAGCAAAAGCCCAACGTGACTACGTCAACACTCCGACGTCCGGTGCACGTCAACTCAATGTCGGTGAAACGCAGATCCTTGAATGCGTTTCATGATGGCCCAGCACTCGTCGCCAGAAAAGATATGGCAATCAAGATGCTGGAGGCAGGTAGGTGAAATTGTAGAATATTTATTCAGCTGGACCATCACGGGCAGAGCAGCCACGGCATCGACAACCACCAACTGTCAAAGCCCCAATGCTCGGTACAGAACACTCATGCAGTGAGGTTCTGCACCGAAGAACAAACAATGCATAAAGGAGCACGAGCTACTACAGAAACCTTGTGGGAAGTTCGTCCCATCCCTCGTTGCAGCTATAGCCGCAAGGATATCATTCTCAATTTTAGTCATGGACCTAGTAACTGCTGCTACTGAACATGTGGCTACGGCAGATTTGGCTGCCTCATCAGCCAAAGAATTACCAACATCATGTGATCCCACACGCTGATGACCAAGAGTATGGATAACATGCATGAGTGGCAAACGTTCCTTAAGAGCGGCCACTCAAACCCAAAGCGTTTTATACTTTATTGCGCTACCTTTAGAATCTCGATAATCATTTTGTGACCAAAAGAACAGATTGTCATTAAAGGACTGCACACAGTAAAAGGAATTGCACACTATAAGACTGGTTACATCAGTGTCAGCTAATTCTAGAGCCAACAATAAAGCACGCAGCTCAGCCAATTGAGCTGTACAGTCTCCAAGAGCCTGTGTGTGCACCAAGGAAGACTTAAAATTACCGTCAACTATAGTGCCTGCTACAATAGCGCAGGCCGCCGAATAAGCATGTTTAGAACCAACGGCTGGCTGAGCAGAACCGTTGGTATAAATGATACATTTGTACCGATCAAGAGGAAGCAAAGACGACGGAGGGGGATGAACTTTTCATATTGTAAAAACTCCTGTGTCTGTAAAGATGGGTCGAAGATAAAAGTGACATCAGCCGATGTCAATGAACTCGCCCACTGAATCCAACAAGGATGTAAAGCTTTAGAATTCGGTACACTCGCCTTCGTGACCGCGTCTAGAGCAGGCACTGGCGAGACCATAAGAATGCGTTTACCTTGAGCAAGAGAGCACTCTTTGAGAATCGCCATCTGAACTGGCGTAAGAATTTTTTCAATGGCAGAAAAACACATCTCTGCCGATGTATACAAGTGCGATTTGTAAGCAATGGGGACCGTGTCTCCCTCACTGAATGTCAAGTAAGTGAAACCTTCTGTACCTGGCACTATCCTTATGAACAAATTTGTAGAATTGTCACAAGTTAACAAGAAGTTGCTCGCAAGCAGATCAGACTGCAAAGACGGAAGAATCGTGGTATGTTCCGGAAGCCAGCTGGAAGATGAAAAAGAGGGTTGTATCAATGCGTAAAGCGGTTTGATACACTGGGCATAATCGGGAATATATGTCCTCCCGAAATTCAAAAAACCCAGCAAAGATTGTAACTTCTTTAGAGCGGACGGAGGTTGAAACTGAGCACATTTCTCCAAAAAGTGGGGGGCCAACCCCCTACCTTCATTGTTGAGCTCGTAACCCAAGAAGAATACCGCCAAATATGCGATGTGTGACTTAAAATTAAATTTGTATCCTATGTCAGCAAAAGACAAAATGATGTGATCCACATGCACAAGAATTGGTATTAATTCAACATCTGTCAAGTAAATGTCATCGACGTATGAGAAAGCATCAGGGTCTATGTTGTGTAAAAGAGACACAACATGTGTTGCAAAAGCCCCAGGGCTATTCTTATAGCCCATAGGCAAATGCGTAAACCATTTCTGATTGCCGACTGCAGTGAATGTGGTTAAGTCACGGCTAGCAGGGGCCAAATTGTGACTGGAAAAGCCTTTGGATATACCCAGAGTGGTCTTATACTTCTGACGAACAATGTTATTTATCAACGCAGAGCTGTGGGTGTCCTGTACCCCAAACGTATGAACATGACTGTTTAAATTTCTGTAATTCAAAACTATGCGATATGAACCGTCCGGTTTCAAAATCGGAAAAAGAGGATTATTCATTGATGAAACACAGGGTTCAATCACACCCTGATATTCCAGTTGGGTCAAAATGTCACTTATGGATGGTTTTGCATCACGCTTGATCGGATATTGCGCTTGTGGCTGTGGCATGGGTCGTAAAGGAATTTCATGTGACAGTGAATCTCTATCCCAGCCCACCTGATTACGATACACTGCCGGCGCTAGAGCTAATGCCCACTCCAACGCGTAAGCTTGTTTGGCCTCCTCAGAGACATAATGGGAAAACTTGGGAGTATCACATCCTCTCCCCGGGAAGAAGCCAAAACGAATGGAGGAGGCCAATCCGCCTCCACCAACACAATGTCATAAGAGGAGGTAAGGTTGTCCCAAAAGACTGCCTTAATTGTCCGTTTAATATCACCTTCAATTTGGAGGACTATCTCATAAAGCCTATCAGGCGGTGCAACTCGTGTATCCGCTGTTTCCACTGTAATGAAAGTATCAGTTACTCTTGCCTCAAGACAAGAACGGAGTGCCTTCTGCACTATGGTAACTTCCGCAGCGCTGTCGAGGAGTGTCACAGCCCATCTCCAATTGAGGAGTAGGGTTCTCACCGTCTGCAGCATATTTTGCAGTCAGTGCAACAACTTTTTTCTACTGAAAAGGGGCACGATAAGGAGGTAGTCCCTCTGGTTTGGCTTTTACGTCAAACTGGCGTGGCAGATCACGTAGTTGTTGAGTGGTCTCGCCTTGTCTGCGGTCTTGTCGCTCCCCTCCACTGAATTGTGGTTCCGATGATTACTGAAAGGAACGAGGAGAGCGAGGATCAGGAACCTGAAACCTCTCAGGTGTCTTAATTTTAGAGCGGTCATGCAAATCATATCTACGCTCAGAAGTATCAGGCGTTGGTGAACCTGCACGCAAACCTTGCTTCTTTTGTTACTGCCGCTGATTTCTATTCCAAGCCTTTTTAGGAAAGACTGGACGCCCCTCCTTTTTAGGCAGGTGGCTTATTCTGTGTTTGAGTAAAAGGTCTAATTCCCAGATTATTGCACCCCAAGGGTTTATATACGTTTGCAATAATCTTTGGCAATTCACCTTGTTTATCCACATCAGCTACTGCCTCTAGGAGCTGACTCACCTGCTAACTGCTTCCCCCTTAACGTTAGCAAGAATCATGTCATAGACAATAGAGAACACGCCTACTAATCTCATCTCCAACTCTAGGGCGGCTTGCGCCCCATGTTCATCTTGAACCTTCTTAAGTACCGTCGGGAGCACGGTCATGGAGGGGGTGCCAAAACACAGTGAATAAACCACCGCAAACACCTTCCCCCAAGTGGTGCAATCTGCCAAATTGGGAATAAGGCCTTTAGGTAAGCTCATCGTAAGTATCCTGTGTTTATCTACAGGAGACGTGTGTGGAAAAACAGCTTTGAGTTGCTCAAATTTTTCTGCCAACCAAAAAGGGAATTCATCCCTATTCTGCGGACGCTTCCCCATTACTGAATTAATCATGATAGGACTAATAACCACGCCACCATGGAAGCGCACCACGTTCATATTCATAAAAGAAATTATTGTTTCCATCAACAGCTGGAAACTTAACCCAGAGGTAAAAAACCTCGAAGCGGAAAGCAGCATCCGCCTCTATGACAAAAATAAAATCCGCTCCCGCAACCGCGCCTCCATGCTGGGTCAAATGCGCAGTAACCGCGGCACGGTTAGGCGCAGCAATGTTAATTACCATTATAGACACTGTAATTTAAACTAAGAAAAAGGTAGCGCAATACCGGGTTAAGAACAAAGAAAACTAAACCTTTTAAAATTCAAGCTTGAGAAACCTATAAAATCTCAACTATAGGAGGTAAACCACCTCACACCACAGACGTCTCCGAAACTGGTGAGAGGGTATTGTGGACAAGCACAAATGCTACTCAGGGGTCTTGCGAATAAGTACCAGACCAAACGTTGGTGGCGCCATGTTGCAGGGATTCTGCACATACACAGAACTATGCGCAGGATTATGGGACCTCGGTGTATAGGGACTGTGCCTTCCTACCACCTTAGTACCCACGAGCCCAGAACCGACTAGCTATAGTGTCTCACTCACTCTCCTACACACTCATGGAGAAGCAAATGATTAGACACCCCAGAACACAACACTCCAGAATCTCTCAGGAATTGCGGTAACAAGACACACCTTTACGCTCACACTCTCGTACCCGTTCACAGTAAGATCTGACTGAGACACGAATATAGTTTAAAATGTTTATTTTAACTAACGTGCTCTAACATGCAGTATACGTGCCCCAACAAGCAGAAAAATGCATAACACAAATATGGTTAGCATTGCAGCTAGGCCATACATCATAAAAGGAGATGTCATTATACAAAGACATTAGAGAAAGGACTATAGTGCCTAACCTCCCTCCCCTTGGTTAGAAGAAGTATTATTATATAATAGAAGATCTCTGGGCTTTGTCAGCAGACCCCATACCTTAGACTATAGATGGTATTTCTACATCGTAGGTGCGTGTTGCTCTTCTCCTGGAAAGGTCCCTCTCTAAGTGTGTGTTACCTAAACATGTATCCTTGTAATATCAAAGTACAAGCTTCCAGCAGCAGCTGCATTAGTATGTTTTATCTAGGTGCTAGGGCCTGACCAGAACAGGATAACAAGGGGCATTGTTTATCGACCTTGCTCAAAATGTGTAGACTAAACTCCAGGAACAAGCAGAGAACGAACACACCAAACAGTTCTCATGTGAAAGGCATTGTTGCAAAGTCATCCTGTGCCCTGGGCACCCCCCAACTTTTTGCTGACTGACTGGTGGTAACTGACTCTGACTGACCCTGAGCTCTGCCTAACCAGGCCCAGGGCCAGTGCTATGCTGAAAGAGACACTTAGAATACAGGGAAAACACCTACATACACTAGGGTACACTATGGGTTGAGTACCCCTGTGATTGGCATGACCTACCCTATCAGACCCTAGTACATAGTAGGGCAGGGGGATTGAAACTATCTATCAGACCCTAGTTCATAATAGGGCAAGGCAGTTTAGAGGCCAGCAGCCTTTTCTGCACTTGCATGTGTGCACTGCTGAGGTCAGTTTAAAAGCAGCCCTGTGTTGTAGGACTGCTTTTAAAAAATAAATTTTGCCCAAACTCGACTTTGGTGTTTGGGGCACTTAAAAATGGATAACCTACAATGTTTTGGCATATTAGGAACCCTCAGGGTCTCCCCTAGGTGTCCCAGGGGTGGGGGTCAGGTATTTATAAGGCAGACCCTTATAAAATGAGTTTTATATGCCCTGGGGTAAGTGAAATTTCACATTTCACCCCCCACATTGTGATAAAGTTCTGCCCAAATTCGACTTTGATGCTAGGAGCACTGTGGAGGGAGGATTTGCAATATGTCTACAGATTCCGACGCCCCTAAAGTCTCCCCTAGGTGTTCCATGGGGTGGGGGTCTTGTAGATATAGGCGGAGTACTTATAAAATATGTTTTTATAAGCCCTGTTGCTGGAAAAATGGCCCAAGTCATTTTTCCCATTGCCAATCCCCTGCCACATAGGTTAACATGGCAAGAAGTTATTAACTAATAGATCCTGCTAGGAGAATGATAAAAATAGCATTTAAAGACTTCCCAGAATGTTATTAATAAATCCAACAATATGATATTGTTGAATTTCTCCTAAAATGTACAGACAAGAAGTTATAAGACTTTCTTGTTTGTAGGTCCAGATTCAGCCTTCCAGGGGTCTTTCCTGATTGGTCAGAGTTAAGTGGATTAACCAGGCTGCTTTGAAGAGGTGATAAAGAGCCCCTGGGGTTGACCAGCTCTGCTGGGAGGGCAGTGTGCTGTTCCACAGGAATGCCAGAGCAGGGGGAGGAGTCATAAACAATGGACTTCAAGGGAAGGGGAAGACACCAGTATCATTTACAACTCCACTCTTTTGACCTCAGCCAGATGCTAGGCTTAAGGAAGGAATGAGCAGATGCAAGAGGGAGAGACTATGGAGATTAGCCATCCTAGGGGCATGTTTAGCCAGCTCTTCTCTCCCTGCTGGAAAATCAGCCATTATGATTTTGGAATATTTGGTGCACTCTGGGACAAAATAGTGCCACACTCTACAGGATGTGGTCATACCTTTGGGGAGTTACCCTACCCTCATTGGTCAGGAGTGACCTCCTGCTTGACCCAGAGAACTTGGAATAAGTATCTGAGAGGTGCAGAGCCTCTCAGATCTGCTGCTTGAAACTTAAGAGAATCAGAAGGGTCTGCGCTGAAGAGTTTGATGTGCATTTCCAAAGGCCGGCTCTCTGAAGACTGCACCTTTTGCACCATCTGAAACTACAGCCCTGTGGATCAAACCTGCTTCAAAAGGACTAAAGAGTGGACTCCCTGCAAGCTACAGGTTAACAGAGCTCACCTGGACCATCACCACAAAGAATCCCCAGCTGGAGTACTACCAGTGGATTTGTAAGGGTTTTGTCCAAGTGGATTGTGGGAATTGAAGTCTCACACTTTCAAGGACCCTCTTGGAGATTCCAGAACCTTTGATTGTGTGTTGGATACTTTGGGACCCGCAAGAAGAACTTCAGGAAGGAGTTCTAACAGGAACAAGCCTACTGGAGGGGGCTGTGCGAGTCTGGTGAGAAATCCTCCAGAACAATTGCTAAAGGTGAATGTGTCCCTGTCAGAGGCAACAAAATGACTAAAAGGGTAACTGTTGGTTTCTAAGCACTAGAAAGTGACTAAACTTTAAAAATTCATATCTCTGGTTCCCTACAGTGGATTGTTTTTGTTTTGGTGTCATTTAAAAGATAAAACTATTTCCTATTTTTATAAATTGGTGTGGGATTTTTATTTTGTGTTGTGTCTTAAATATTTACTGAATTGTTGTTTTTAAATGCTTTACATACCTGTCTTTGAAGTTAAGCCTGCCTGCTCGCAGCCACGTTACCAAGGGTTGAGCATAGGAATAATTTTTTAAGACCTATTCTGAGCCTTATACTGTGTTAGTGGCGTTATTGCCAGTGGCAGACCTACATTTGCCCCTACCAATAATCCACTATCCAACAGGCATAAACAGAGATTTGCAAAAATAAAGCTTTGTAGTAAGGTGCGCAAAAGCTTCATCATGGCTGCAGCACTCATGCTAACCTAGTAATGTCGACAATGTACCCATGGGCCACGTGACACTCTAAAAGACATATATATACCTATTATAATTAATATTTGACACTAGTTGTTTACTGCTCTCTTCTTTAAAAGTGTCTGCCTATAGTAACTTTTTAGCAAAATCATTTTTATTTAGTTCCTGCTTTCTCGAAGATAGCGGAAGTCCCGATGACATCGGTAATCGCGGATACAGCGTGTTTTTCAACAACTCTGAAACATATATATTGAGATATTATCAACAAGTTTCAGTATAGCTGTTCACTACTATAGTATTGAAAGTTCTGCTTTTATTTTCATTTTTAAAGAAAACTACTTGAACCTGTCTTTTGAAATTCCACTTTCACGCGGTAACCACAAATATGTTGTTAACCGCAAATATGTTGGTCACTGTGAACATTGCATGACTGTGAAAGCAAGGAATATCATTGGATAATATACTTTTCAGCAAAATGAATAGGAAGTACACAGCCACTCCTCCTTCTTGAATCTTCTTTCATTGAACTGTATTCTGACCAGGTGGATCCATCTCTCTATGTTTTTGCCCTATTTTTACATAAAAAATGACAACACAGTACGCAGATGTGGGAGTGGTCAAATCAATTCTGTCCACCGGTTGACAAAGCCAGGAAACATGGTAATAAAACTGTTTCTGCTTTGTTCAGAGATCATAATATGATGGAATTCACTTTACAGACAAACGGAACAGGGTGTTTCTAAGCAACCTGAAACTCAGCATACAGTCTTATCTGTAACTGTCTTACACACACTCTCAACACAAAGGCTCTCGTCAGAGACACCCAAGAACCCAAAATATTGTTCATGTTCTTGTTAAACAATTTTTTCAAAAGAATTTTTGAACTTCACGACGACATTGTGATGAACGCAATCACAATGCAAAATCGCAAAACAAAAGCAGACATTCAACGACCACCACCACATTAAAAAATGTATACTTAAAAAATTAATTACTTTACAATACACACATTACTAACCACATCACTGCTTTGAAAACATATTTGTACACATATTTTTCTAGTAAGTTTTTAAAGAAACTGTTTAAACGCTACTTCCCATGATCGTGATTACATCGAGAGACGCGATGACAGTAACCGCGACGATCGCACCTTTTTTAGGGGGTGCGAAACACATATATGCGCACATTTTGCAGTTTTTTAGACACTAGAGGTTTATTATTGCACTGTTTAAAGTCATATTTTTGCAGGGAGTTTAAATGAAATAAACATTTAAACCGATTTTCCATTTTCGCAGTGATGCTGGGGGTCGCAATGATATTGGTAGCCGCGGTCACTGCGAACACGTCCCAAAATGACAAAACAAATGCAGACATTCAATAGCCACCACCATATTCAAAAGTTATAACTGCAAAATGGATTGTAACCAACACACCAAACATATTACAAAATGACTGTATAATAGCATGTACAACTACCTTAATATCTCTATAACACAGTGCATAACTTTTTCAGTGTAATCTATGACTGCATACATCACTGTATCACTAAGTCTCCCATTCACTGTATAAGTATTTGAGAGGATCTGAGAGATGGTGCATCAGTCTAGCAATACTTCTGTAAAGCAATGCTTGACTGCCTCAGTACGTCTTTGAGTGGGCACATCAGTATCATAATCGGTCTGTGATTGGTTGATTAAGTCTCTCACTCAATTTGTGAGTAGGTGCATGAGTGCCTATGTACATTTGTAAGTAAGTATATGACTGTATGACTGGATCTATGAGTGGATACATGAGTGTAAGTGGGTGTCTGAATGGGTGAGTGAGTGGGTGCATGAGTGTCTAAGTAGATCTGTGAGTGACTGCATAAGTCTCAGTGGGTCTATGACTGGCAGTGTAAGTGTCTGAGTGGTTCTGTCAGTGGGTGCGTGGGTCTCTGAGTGCAACTGTCAGTAGGTACATAAGTCTCTGAGTGCATTACTGACTGGGTGCATAAGTCTCTGAGTGTGTCTATGAGTGGCTGTGTGAGTAACTGTATGGGTGTGTGAGCGTCTGAGTGGGTCCATGAGTGGATATATGAGTGTCTCAATGGGTCTGTGACTAGGAAGGTGAGTGTCTGGGTGGGTCTGTGAGTGGATGCATGAGCCTTGACTGATTGAGTGAGTGAGTGGGTGCATTTATATCTGACTGAGTTTGTGAGTGGGTGTGTGAGTTTCTTAGTGTATGAGTGACTGACTGAGTCCATAGGTTTCTGAGAGGGTCTGTGACTGAGTGTGGGAGTGACTGAATGGGTGTGTGAGTGGGTGTATGACTGTCTGAGTGGATCAGTAAGTGGGTGTATGAGAGTCTCAGTGGGTCTGTCAGAATAGACATGAGTGTGTGAGTGGGTCTGTAAGTGGGTGTGTGAGTCTCTGAGTGGGTCTGTACTAAGCCCGGGCAAAGCAGGCGTAGTTGCTCTATGCGGAGCTCCACAGAGTTGGGCAAAAACTCTGCTGCGCTCCATGCCTCCACCCCCCTCAATAAATATTTTTAAAAGAAATATAAAAAATTAGGGTGAATTAAACACACTTACTTTTATTGGGTGTCTCCGGCTGCCCTCCTCCTTCTCGCCGTGGTCCTGCAGAATCCCCTACATCAGACGTACATCGTGGGTAGGACTGCGCCGCGATAAAGGTAAGTGTGTTTAATTTACCTTAATTTTTTATATTTCTTTTAAAAATATTTATTGAGGGGGGTGTAGGCGGGGAGGGTCCGGGGCTGAACTCCGCTCCGCTGTGGAGTCAGAGTTTTGCATAAACTTCGCATTCTCAGCGTAATGCGGAGTATGCAAAAATCCACAAGCTCCGCCAGCAGGGCGGAGTTCTCTTCCCACGGTTAGTCTGTACATGGGTGTGTGACTCTCTGAGTGAGCCTGTAAGTAGATGCATGAGTATCAGAGTGGGTCTGTGAGTGGGTGCATGAGTGCCCTGGTGGGTCTGTGAGTAGGTGTAAGAGTCTCTAAGTCAGTATGAGACTGTACACATGAGTCTATGAGTGGGTCTCTAAGTAGGTGTATGAGTCTCTGAGTGTGTCTGTACATGGGTATGTGACTCTCCGAGTGAGTCTGTAAGTGGGTGCATGAGTGGGTGCATGAGTGCCCAGGTGGGTTTGTGAGTGGGTGTAAGAGTCTCTAAGTAGGTATGAGACTATACGCCGTGATTAAAAAAAAATCAAAGCGCGGTCTCCCGCGCTTCGAGGCTATTTTGCCCCCGGGTGGGCCAAGTCCCGGGGCATGCGGGGGTGGGTTTATATTTTATGGGGGGGCTCTAAGGCCCCCCAAGCCCCGGGGACCGCCACCCCTGGGGCTTTATATAAATAATGCTGGCGGGGGGCACACAGCCCCCCCACACGCCCCGGGGACCGCCACCTCCCCAGGGCACTAATGAAAGAAATGTGGGGGTCCGTTTTGGACCCCCGAAGCCTCGGGGACCACCACCTCCCGGGGCTGTGCAATTGAAGGGAGGGGGCCGCGCGGCCCCCTCCTGGAGCCTGTGGTGGCCCTGGGGACCGCCACCCCCAGGGCTGGCTCCTGCAGTGTCCCGGGTGCCTACTCCGGGACACTGCTGTTTGCAATGGCAGGACGGAGCCTCACGGCTCCCGCCCTGTCATTGCAAACTTGCTTTGCTTCAGTGATGCGAGAGCAGGTAAGCCTGCTCTCGCTTCAATGAAGCAAAGCAGATTGCTTTCCATAAGGGGAGCTGCATGTCAGCAGCTCCCTTATGGAAAGCAATGCCGGCTCCCGCAGGACGCAGGGAGCCGGCGGGACCGTGCGGGATTGGAGACCCCCCATGGTCCCCAACGAGCGGCCAGGCCCCGGGGGATGGGGTCCCTGGGGCCATTAGTGGCCTGGGAGGGGGGCCACGCAGCTCCCCTCCCCAAAAATATATATATATATTTTTTAAAACAAAAACGTAAAGGCCGGCCCCGGTACATGGTGGGCTAGTTGGACTCTAGGGACCCTCAGGATTCAAGGGGACTTAATCCCCCAACTTAAAACGCGCCACGGGGTGCAGTTGCACAGTAGTGAAGGGAGGGGGCGGGGCTTCAGGTGACATGTGTGCAAACAGGCCCCCTGGCGCGTTTTAAGATGGGGAATTAAATCCCCTTTAATCCTGAGGGTCCCTGGGGGCCAACTAGCCCACCAGGTACGTCCAGAAAGCACCACAGAGCTGCGTTGCAGAGAGGTGCAAAAAGGGCGTGGCCTCTGAACACCTCTCTGCAACGCAGCTCCTGGCGCATACTGGAGGTACAGGGTGGGCTAGTTGGACCCCAGGGACCCTCATGATTCAAGGGGACTTAATCCCCCAACTTAAAACGCGCCACGGGGCGTGTTTGCAGACATGTCACCTCAGGCCCCACCCCCTTCCTTCTCCATTGTGCAAATATTCCTTTAAAATCAGCCGAACTACGAATTCTGATTTACTCACCTGTTATCAGGAGAGACCTCAGTGCTGCATCTTTGAGCCCAGTACTGATCCTGAAAAGTAATTCTAACCGTACTTACCAGTAACTTGAATTTCCTTCCATAGGCTAACATTGACTGGTTTCACTTGGAAATTCTTCTAAGGGTGGAGTTTTGGAACTTTATAATATTCCTCTAAAATCAGCCGAACTACGAATTCCGATTTACTCACCTGTTATTAGGAGAGAACCCAGTGCTGCATCTTTTAGCCCAGCACTGACCCTGAAAAGTAATTCTAACCGTACTTACCAGTAACTAGTATTTCCTTCCATAGGAATCCATTGTCTGGTTTTCAGCAGAAAAGTTTCAAAGTGTCGATTTTCACAAACTACAAATATTCCTTAAAAATCGCCTGTATGACTTAAACGCATTCTTTCAACTGTTTACAGGAGATGCACCAGTGCTGGATCCAGGATCCACCACTGAGTAAGAAAAAGTAACGATAACACTACTTACCTGCTAAGTGAATTTCCTCCCATAGGATAACATTGGTGATTCTATGTGAAAAGTTTCTAAGTGTCAACTTTTAAAATACAATAATATTCCTTAAAATTCACTACTGTAACCAAAACGCTTTTACTCAACTGTTTACAGGAGATGTCCCAGGACTGAATCTAGGATCCAGTCCTGTGGTTAGAAAAGTAATCCATAAAGTAACTAATTGCATTTAACTAGAAATTCACATTGAGCTCAATGTTGCATTGTGTTTGAAATTGTGTTGCCCATTGCAACAACTGTAACTACTGTACTTAAAAGTCTATTGCCTATTTGCAAAGTATTTAAACTAAAGTTATTCATTCTGAGAAAGTATATTTTGTAATGTAATGTATAATGTAATTACAATGTAATTTAAAAAATAAAATATCTAAAAATAAATAGTTTAAAAAAATGTAGTAAATCAGTATCAAAAAAATAAATATAACAATTAATACATTTAAAAATTGTCATTTACAAAACCTTTGAAATTCACTGAAAAAAACCATAGGTTTCAGACATGTTATAGTTAGAAATTAGCATTTAAAAAACCTATATATACATTTATACATACCCTGAAGAGGCAAGGGTTCCTCATCACCCCACCAGCAGTGCACCGAGAGGCACATTTGCAGAGTGGTGGGAAAAGGGGCATGGCCTCCGACCACCTCTCAGCAATCCCACTGTGTGGGGCTTACTGGAGGTAACAGGTGGGCTAGTTGGCCCCTAAGGACCCTCAGCAGCGAAGGGGACTTCATCCCCCAACCAAGAGCGCGCCAGGAGGTGCATTTGCAGAGTAGTGGAGAAAGGGGGCGGGGTCTCCGGCAAGTTACTGGCTTCCGATTTTTTTTTATTTTAGGAAAGGGGGCTGTGTGGCCCCCCTTCCCTTTACCCTTTTGGGCCCAGGGGACCTCATACCCAGGGCATGACCCATTTTTTATTTTTTAGTTGTTATAAAACGGGAGGGAGGCCGCGCAGCCCCCCTCCCAAGGCCGATTTCTGCCCCAGGGACCCTATCCCCGGGGCAGGGCCTTTGTTTTTTTATTTTCAAACGGGAGGGGGCCGTGCAGCCCCCTCCCCAGGCTGATTTCAGCCCTGGGGACCCCATTTCCCAGGGCACAGCCATTTATTTTTTTAAGGAAGGGGGCCCCCTTCCCTGGGCCAGTTTTTGCACCAGGGAACCCATCACCCGGGCCCTGCCCTGTATTTTTATTATTTTTATTTTTGGAGGGGGCATCGCAGCCCCCCTTCTAAGGCCAATTTCAGCCCCGGGGACCCCATCTCCCGGGGCCAGGCCTTATGCTTTTTAAAAAAATAAAATGGGAAGGGGGCCTGCACGGCCCCCCTACCTGGGCCGATATATCTCCGGGGATCCCATCCCATTGGGCATGGCCACGTTGTTGGGGACCACGGGGGAGCCTCAAGGCTCCCGCAGTCCTTGCCGGCTCCCCGCCTCTGGCGGGAGCCGGCATTGCTTTTGGGCAGAGGGAGCTGCAAACATGCAGTCCCCTCTGCCCAAAAGCAAATCTGCTCCACTTCATGGAAGTGAGAGTATTTTTCCTGCTCTCGCTTCCATGAAGCGGACCAGAGTTTGCTATGGCTTGGCGGGAGCAGTGCAAATTGCAATGTCCCGGGGGTGGGCACCCTGAGACATTGCTGGATCCGGCCCTGGTGGGGTGACGGTCCCCAGGGCCATTTACAGCTCCACGAGGGGGGCTGCACGGCCCCCGTCCAACAATATTTACGCCCCGGGAAGTTGATGGTCCCCACCTCCCCGGGGCTGTGTGGGGGGGCTCAAGCCCCCCAGACTTTATTTTTAAATATTGCCCCAGGGAGGTGTCAGTCTCTGGGGCTGTGAGGGGGCCGCATGGCCCCCTGCATTCAAGATAATTAGCCCCGGGGAGGTGGCGGCCCCCGGGGCTACATTAGTGGCCGTGTAGCCCTGCATTCATTTTTAAGCCCCAGGGAGGTGGCAGTCCCCAGGGCATGCGGGGGCCCACGCAGACCCCCGCATCTCTTTTTAATATTGCCCCCGGGACCTGGCCCACCCGGGGGCCTAAAGGAAACAAAGAGCAGGAGCCCGCACTTCATTTTTAAAAAAAGTTTCAGCTGGATTTGCAGATCCACTACGAATCCCGCTGAACTTTTTTAAAGAAAAATGCTTTTTGGGCCCTGAAGGTCCCTGTGGGACCCCCTGAGCAGGCCTAGGGGGTCAGGGTGTGTCTACCCTGACCCCTTTTCTTATTTTTTCAGTTTGTTTTACCTTTTTTCTTGTGACTTGGTTCAACCGAGGCACAAGATGGCTGCCAACACTTCCTGGTTTGAAGTGTTGGCAGCCAATCAGATTGCAGGCACGGGATCGGGAGGGTTTGCGGATCCTCCACGGCCCCAATTGTATATCTTAGAAATTTTTACATTTCTCAGGAACTACTTAATGGATTTACACCATTTAACAAAAAGAGTGCTTTCTGAACCAAGAGCTACCTTTTTGCCAAATTTGGTGTAATTCCGTTCAGTAGTTCAGGGTGTAGCCGTGTCTAAAGTTTCCTATGGAAATTAACAAGGAGAAAACGAGTTTTGGGACCCCAACTTTTCTCGGCCCCCGCTTGATGGATCACCCCGAAACTTTCAACACAACAGCTGAAGTGAGTGGGCCATTAGTTTTGAAAATGTCGTGAAGATTCGTCAAACAGCACCAAGATAATGGCAAAAGAAAAAACACTTTTTCAATTGAAACAAGGTCCTAACTATAACCACCTACTGGCGACCGCCAGTAGGTAATGTATATCTTTCCTCCTCTTCAGAGAAAAAGTCCTTCACTCAGCAACATAAGTAATCACTGTTTTTATACTCCGAAAGGTAAGTAATCACTGTTTTTATACTCAGAAACGTGAGTAATCACTGTTTTTATACTCCGAAACGTAAGTAATCACTGTTTTTATTCTATACAGCATCTGTGTCAAGCCCTGCATGGAATACAAACAGTGATTACTTACATTCCAGAGTGCAGGCCTTTTTCTATGAAGGGGAGCAAAGATTGCTTGTTGTGTTGGAAAAAGGGGCCTGGCCTCCAACCACCACTCAGCAATCCCACTGTGTGGGGCTTACTGGAGGTAACAGGTGGGCTAATTGGCCCCTAAGGATCCCCAGCGGTGGAGGGGACTTAAGAGCACGCCAGGAGGTGCGTTTGCAGAGTAGTGGACAAAGGGGGCGGGGCATATGGTGAGTTGCCAGCTTCCTTTTATTTTATTTTAGGAAGGGGGTTGTGTGCCCCCCGTTCCCTTGACATATTTCTGGGCCCCGGGGACCCCATTCCCCCGGGGCCTGAGCCATTTTTTATATTAAATAATAAAATTATAAAAGGAAGCATGCTGCTCTGAAAAGAAGCAGAATAAAAAAAGAAGCGGGACGCGTGGCCCCCCTCCTGCGGCTGATTCTGGCCCCGGCGACCCCATCCCTCAGGGCTAGGCCTTTGTTTATTTTAATTTTTGAATAGAAACAAGGTCCTAACTATAACTACCTACTGGCGACCGCAAGCATGTAATATATATATATATATATTCACTGAAAAAACCATAGGTTTTAGGGACAGTTATAGTTAGTTGGACATTGCACTCGTACAAAACCCGTGAAATTCCCCTGTTATAGTTAGTTCAGCTAACTATAACTCGCGCCCATAATGCACTGCTGATGACGTCACATATTACATCACTCATGACATGGTCAGTGACATCACTGATGACATCACTGATGACATCACTGATGACATCATCCAGTGACTGTGTGTTTCTGTAAAGTTTAAATATGTTTAATATATATAGGGAAAGGCGTATTGAAGAATGAGTGGGTGTATAAGTGTCTGAATGGATGATTTAGTACGTGAGTGACTGACTCTACAAGTGAGTGATTAAACGTATCTTACTGAATGCATGGGTTAGTGACTAAACGGTGTGAATGTCTGTATCCGTCTGTTTGTTGGTGTGTAAGTGGATGCATGGATTTGCGAATAGCTACATGAGTGTCTATATGGGTTATTGATTGGTTCTCTGAGTATCTGTATGGCTGCCTGAGTGTTTGTGTGGGTGGGGTGTGTTTGACTCTATACATAGATGTGTGAGTGGGTGATTCACTGGGTGCATGATTTCAAGAGTGCATCTGTGATGGACTGCTTGGGTGGGTGAGTGTGTGTATGGGTGTGTTAGTGAGTGAATGTATATCTCAGTGGTACATGTGCGAGTAACTACATATGTAAAAGGCAGTATATATGTGTGTTAGAGTATTTAAATGGCTATAAGTGAGAGTGTGTTATTGTGAGAGTGGCTGTATGGATGCGTGTGTGTGTGTATCAGTTATTGTATAAGAGCGTAAGAATGTGCTAGTATTTGTATGAGTAAGTGAGCTGGTGTGTGTATAACTGTATAGGTGAGTAAATGGGTGTGTGATTAATTTTTTGCATGACTGACTAGGTGTGTGAGTACCTCTATGGATGAGTGGCGGTGTGTGAGTGTTTATATAGGTGTATGAGTGCATATGATAGTCCTGTACTGAGTGACTGTAAGTATGAGTGACTGTACAGGTGAGTGAGTGGATGTGTGTGTAGACCTAAGAATCAGTGAGTGGGTATGTAGTTTTTGGTGTTGGAGTGTCTATGGTTTTGAGAATGGCAGTCTGTAATTTAGAGTGGGTGTATCAAAAGTTATATTAGGGTGTGAGAAGATGCATGAAATTATCACATGGATGATGTCATCAGTGATGTCATTTGAGATGTCATCAGTGATGTCATCAGTGATGTCACTGACCATGTCATGAGTGATGTAATATGTGACGTCATCAGCAGTGCATTGCGGGCGCGAGTTATAGTTAGCTGAACTAACTATAACAGGGGAATTTCACGGGTTTTGTACGAGTGCAATGTCCAACTAACTATAACTGTCCCTAAAACCTATGGTTTTTTCAGTGAATTTCAAAGGTTTTTTAAATGCTAATTTCTAACTATAACGTGTCTGAAACCTATGGTTTTTTCAGTGAATTTCAAAGGTTTTTTAAATGCTAATTTCTAACTATAACGTGTCTGAAACCTATGGTTTTTTCAGTGAATTTCAGAGGTTTTTTAAATGCTAATTTCTAACTATAACGTGCCTGAAACCTATGATTTTTTAAGTGAATTTCAAAGGTTTTTTAAATGCTAGTTTCTAACTATGCCAACAGAGGTAGGACATGTGAAGAAAGAAGAAAAAACGCACAGAAAGAAGCAAAAGATGTGCAGAAAGAACCAACAGAGGAGCAGAAAGAGGCCTTGTTGCAAAATCATCCTGTGCCCACAACTTTTTCAGACGGGTACTGGTGGTAACTGACTCTGACTAACCAGAGCCAGTGCGGGTTTGCACAGTGGTGAAGGGAGGGGGGGCCTGAGGTGACATGTGTGCAAGCGCGCCCCGTGGCGCGTTTTAAGTTGCGGGATTAAGTTCCCTTGAATCCTGAGGGTCCCTGGGGCCCAACTAGCCACCCAGATACCTACAGTTAGGACCACAGAGCTGAGTTGCAGAGAGGCGTTCCGAGGCCACGCACCTTTTTCACCTCTCTGCAACGCAACTCTGTTGTGCTTACTGAAGGTACCTGGTGGGCTAGTTGGCCCCCAGGATTCAAAGGGAATTAACTCCCCAACTTAAACGCACCACAGGGCGTGTTTGCGCACATGTCACCTGAGGCCCCGCCCCTCCCTTCACCACTGTGCAAACGCGCCCCGTGGCGCGTTTTAAGTTGGGGGATTAGGTCACCTTGAATCCTGAGAGTCCCTGGGGCCCAACTAGCCCACCAGGTACTTCCAGTAAGCACCACAGGCCTGCGTTGCAATGCCTGTAACAAATTGTGCAGTTGTGTTTAGGTAGTGAAGAGGGTCATGCTGGGGGTAGTGTTTTAGGGTTTAGGGTAGTGCAGTGGTGTTTGTGTAGTGTAGGGGGTCATGCTGGGGGTAGATTTAGGGTTTAGGGTAGTGCAGTGGTGTTTGGGTAGTGTAGGGAGTCATGCTGGGGGAGTGTTTTAGGGTTTAGGGTAGTACAGTGGTGTTTGGGTAGTGTAGGGGGTCGTGCTGGGGTTAGTGTTTTAGGGTTTTAGGGTTTAGGGTAGTGCAGTGGTGTTTGGGTAGTGTAGGGGATACTGCTGGGGGTAGTGTTTTAGGGTTTAGGGTAGTGCAATGGTGTTTGGGTAGTGTAGGGGGTACTGCTGGGGGTAGTGATTTAGGGTTTAGGGTAGTGCAGTGGTGTTTGGGTAGCGTAGGGGGTACTGCTGGGGGTAGTGTTTTATGGTTTAGGGTAGTGCAGTGGTGTTTGGGTAGTGTAGGGGTTCGTGCTGGGGGTAGTTTTTTAGGGTTTAGGGTAGTGCAGTGGTGTTTGTGTAGTGTAGGAGGTCGTGTTTTTGGGTTTAGGGTCGTGCTGTGGTCTTTGGGTAGTGTAGGGTGTTGTGTGGGGGTATTGTTTTAGAGTTTAGGGTAGTGCAGTGGTCTTTGCGTAGTGTAGGGGGTTGTGCGGGGGGTAGTGTTTTAGGGATTAGGGTAGTGCATTGGTATTTGGGTAGTGTAGGGGGTCATGCGGGGGGTAGTGTTTTAGGGTTTAGGGCAGTGCAGTGGTGTTTAGGTAGTGTAGGGGGTCGTGCTGGGGGAGTGTTTTAGGGTTTAGGGCAGTGCAGTGGTGTTCGGGTAGTGTAGGGGGTCATGCTGGGGGAGTGTTTTAGGGTTTAGGGCAGTGCAGTCGTGTTCGGGTAGTGTAGGGGGTCGTGCTGGGGGAGTATTTTAGGGTTTAGGGTAGTGCAGTGGTGTTCAGGTAGTGCAGGGGGTCATGCTGGGGGTAGTGTTCTAGGGTTTAGGGCAGTGCAGTGGTGTTCGGGCAGTGTAGGGGTTGTTCTGGGGGTGGTGTTTTAGGGTTTAGGGCAGTGCAGTGGTCGGGCAGTGTAGGGGGTCGTGCTGGGGGTGGTGTTTCAGGGTTTAGGGCAGTGCAGTGGTGTTCGGGCAGTGTAGGGGGTCGTGCAGGGGGTGGTGTTTCAGGGTTTAGGGCAGTGCAGTGGTGTTCGGGCAGTGTAGGGGGTCGTGCAGTGGTGGTGTTTCAGGGTTTAGGGCAGTGGTGTTCGGGCAGTGTAGGGGGTCATGCTGGGGGTGGTGTTTCAGGAATTGGGGCAGTGCAGTGGTGTTCGAGCAGTAAAGGGGTCATGCTGGGGGTGGTGTTTCAGGGTTTAGGGCAGTGCAGTGGTGTTCGGGCAGTGTAGGGGGCGGTGCAGGGGGTGGTGTTTCAGGGTTTAGGGCAGTGCAGTGGTGTTTGGGCAGTGTAGGGGGTGGTGTTTCAGGGTTTAGGGCAGTGCAGTGGTGTTCGGGCAGTGTAGGGGGTCGTGCAGGGGGTGGTGTTTCAGGGTTTAGGGCAGTGCAGTGGTGTTCGGGCAGTGTAGGAGGCGGTGCAGGGGGTGGTGTTTCAGGGTTTAGGGCAGTACCGTGGTGTTCGGGCATTGTAGGGGGTGGTGCTGGGGCTGGTGTTTCAGAGTTTAGGGCAGTGCAGTGGTGTTCGGGCAGTGTAGGGGGTCGTGCTGGGGCTGGTGTTTCAGGGTTTAGGGCAGTGCAGTGGTGTTCGGGCAGTGTAGGGGTTCGTGCTGGGGCTGGTGTTTCAGGGTTTAGGGCAGTGCAGTGGTGTTCGGGCAGTGTAGGGGGTCATGCTGGGGCTGGTGTTTCAGGGTTTAGGGCAGTGCAGTGGTGTTCGGGCAGTGTAGGGGGTCTTGCTGGGGCTGGTGTTTCAGAGTCTAGGGCAATGCAGTGGTGTTCGGGCAGTGTAGGGGTCTTGCTGGGGCTGGTGTTTCAGAGTCTAGGGCAATGCAGTGGTGTTCGGGCAGTGTAGGGGGTCTTGCTGGGGCTGGTGTTTCAGGGTTTAGGGCAGTGCAGTGGTGTTCGGGCAGTGTAGGGGGTCGTGCTGGGGGTGGTGTTTCAGGGTTTAGGGCAGTGCAGTGGTGTTCGGGCAGTGTAGTGGGTCGTGCTGGGGCTAGTGTTTCAGGGTTTAGGGCAGAGCAATGGTGCTCAGGCAGTGTAGGGGTTGTGCTGGGGGTGATGTTTCAGGGTTTAGGGCAGTGCAGTGGTGTTAGGGCAGTGTAGGGGTCGTGCTGGGGGTGGTGTTTCAGGGTTTAGGGCAGTGCAGTGGTGTTCCGGCAGTGTAGGGGGTCGTGCAGGGGGTGGTGTTTCAGGGTTTAGTGCAGTGGTGTTCGGGCAGTGTAGGGGTCGTGCTGGGGTGGTGTTTCAGGGTTTAGGGCAGTGCAGTGGTGTTCGGGCAGTGTAGGGTGTCGTGCTGAGGGCTGGTGTTTCAGGGTTTAGGGCAGTGCAGTAGTGTTTGGGCAGTGTAGGGGGTCGTGCAGGGGGTGGTGTTTCAGGGTTTAGGGCAGTGCAGTGGTGTTCGGCCAGTGTAGGTAGTCTTGCTGGGGGTGGTGTTTCAGGGTTTAGGGCAGTGCAGTAGTTTTCGGGCAGTGCAGGCGGTCGTGCTGGGGCTGGTGTTTCAGGGTTTAGGGCAGTGCAGTGGTGTTCGGGCAGTGTACGGGGTTGTGCTGGGGCTGGTGTTTCAGGGTTTAGGGCAGTGCAGTGGTGTGGTGTGCGGGCAGTGTACGGGGTTGTGCTGGGGCTGGTGTTTCAGGGTTTAGGGCAGTGCAGTGGTGTTTGGGAAGTGTAGGGGGTCGTGCTGGGGGTGGTGTTTCAGGGTTTAGGGCAGTGGTGTTCGGGCAGTGTAGGGGGTCGTGCTGGGGCTGGTGTTTCAGGGTTTAGGGCAGTGCAGTGGTGTTCGGGCAGTGTAGGGGGTCGTGCTGGGGCTGGTGTTTCAGGGTTTTGGGCAGAGCAGTGGTGTTCGGGAAGTGTAGGGGGTCGTGCTGGGGGTGGTGTTTCAGGGTTTAGGGCAGTGCAGTGGTGTTCGGGCAGTGTAGGGGTCTTGCTGGGGGTAGTGTTTCAGGGTTTAGGGCGGTGCAGTGGTGTTCGTGCAGTGTAGGGGGTCGTGCTGGGGTGGTGTTTCAGGGTTTAGGGCAGTGCAGTAGTGTTCGGGCAGTGTAGGGGGTCGTGCAGGGGTGGTGTTTCAGGGTTTAGGGCAGTGCAGTGGTGTTCTGGCAGTGTAGGGAGTTATGCGGGGGGTGGGGTTTCAGGGTTTAGGGCAGTACAGTGGTGTTCGGGCAGTGTAGGGGGTCTTGCTGGGGGTGATGTTTCAGGGTTTAGGGCAGTGCAGTGGTGTTCGGGCAGTGTAGGGGGTCTTGCTGGGGGTAGTGTTTCAGGGTTTAGGGCAGTGCAGTGGTGTTCCTGCAGTATAGGGGGTCGTGCTGGGGATGGTGTTTCTGGGTTTAGGGCAGTGCAGTAGTGTTCAAGCAGTGTAGGGGGTTGTGCAGGGGGTGGTGTTTCAGGGTTTAGGGCAGTGCAGTGGTGTTCGGGCAGTGTAGGGGGTCGCGCTGGGGTTGGTGTTTCAGGGTTTAGGGCAGTGAAGTGGTGTTCGGGCAGTGTAGGGGGTCATGCACGGGGTGGTGTTTCAGGGTTTAGGGCAGTGCAGTGGTGTTCGGGCAGTGTAGGGTGTTGTGCTGGGCCTGGTGTTTCAGGGTTCAGGGCAGTGCAGTGGTGTTCAGGCAGTGTAGGGGTCGTGCTGAGGCTGGTGTTTCACGGTTTAGGGCAGTGCAGTGGTGTTCGTGCAGTGTAGGGGGTCGTGCTGGGGCTGGTGTTTCAGGGTTTAGGGCAGTGCAGTGGTGTTCGGGCAGTGTAGGCGGTCGTGCTGAGGCTGGTGTTTCAGGGTTTAGGGCAGTGCAGTGGTGCTCAGGCAGTGTAGGGGGTCGTGCTGGGGCTGGTGTTTCAGGGTTTAGGGCAGTGCAGTGGTGCTCGGGCAGTGTAGGGGGTCGTGCTGGGGGTGATGTTTCAGGGTTTAGGGCAGTGCAGTGGTGTTCGGGCAGTGTAGGGGGTCGTGCTGGGGGTGGTGTTTCAGGGTTTAGGTCAGTGGTGTTCGGGCAGTGTAGGGGGTCTTGCTGGGGGTGATGTTTCAGTGTTTAGGGCAGTGCAGTGGTGTTCGGGCAGTGTAGGGGGTCTTGCTGGGGGTAGTGTTTCAGGGTTTAGGGCAGTGCAGTGGTGTTCGGGCAGTGTAGGGGGTCATGCTGGGGGTGGTGTTTCAGGGTTTAGGGCAGTGCAGTGGTGTTCGGGCAGTGTAGGGGGTCGTGAAGGGGGTGGTGTTTCAGGGTTTAGGGCAGTGCAGTGGTGTTCGGGCAGTGTAGGGGGTCGTGCTAGGGGTGGTGTTTCAGGGTTTAGGGCAGTGCAGTGGTGTTCGGGCAGTGTAGGGGGTCATGCAGGGGCTGGTGTTTCAGGGTTTAGGGCAGTGCAGTGGTGTTCGGGCAGTGTAGGGGGTCGTGCTGGGGGTAGTGTTTTAGGGTTTAGGGTAGTGCAGTGGTGTTTGTGTAGTGTAGGGGGTCATGTTTTAGGGTAGTCCAGTGGTGTTTGGGTAGTGTAGGGGGTCATGCTGGGGGTAGTGTTTTAGGGTTTAGGGTAGTGCAGTGGTGCTTGTGTAGTTTAGGGGGTCGTGCTGGGGGTAGTGTTTTAGGGTTTAGGGTAGTGCAGTGGTGCTTTGTGTAGTGTAGGGGGTCATGTTTTAGGGTAGTGCAGTGGTGTTTGGGTAGTGTAGGGGGTCGTGCTGGTGGTAGTGTTTTAGGTTTTAGGTTAGTGCAGTGGTGTTTGGGTAGTGTAGGGGGTCGTGCTGGGGGTAGTGTTTTAGGGTTTAGGATAGTGCAGTGGTGCTTGTGTAGTGTAGGGGGTCGTGCTGGGGGTAGTGTTTTAGGGTTTAAGGTAGTGCAGTGGTGTTTTTGTAGTGTAGGGGGGTCATGTTTTAAGATGCAATGCTCCAATACCTGACCAGTCTGCACTACATAAAACTGCAAAAAAACTAAAAATAAAAAGTGTTTTGCACACTTTTGTCATTGGGCTATATGTGGGCTACATCTGGGTAATATTTGTGCTACATTTGGGCTCTTTTTTCACTGGTGGCCATCTTGGAAGACTTCTTTGTTATGCAGTGCAGGGGGTCGTGCTGGGGGTGGTGTTTCAGGGTTTAGGGCAGTGCAGTAGTGTTCGGGCAGTGTAGGGGGTCATGCAGGGGGTGGTGTTTCAGGGTTTAGGGCAGTGCAGTGGTGTTCTGGCAGTGTAGGGGGTTATGCTGGGGGTGGGGTTTCAGGGTTTAGGGTAGTACAGTGGTGTTCGGGCAGTGTAGGGGGTCGTGCAGGGGGTGGTGTTTCAGGGTTTAGGGCAGTGCAGTGGTGTTCGGGCAGTGTAGGGGGTCGTGAAGGGGGTGGTGTTTCACGGTTTAGGGCAGTGCAGTGGTGTTTGGGCAGTGTAGGAGGTCGTGCTAGGGGTGGTGTTTCAGGGTTTAGGGCAGTGCAGTGGTGTTCGGGCAGTGTAGGGGGTCATGCAGGGGCTGGTGTTTCAGGGTTTAGGGTAGTGCAGTGGTGTTTGGGCAGTGTAGGGGGTCTTGCTGGGGGTGGTGTTTCAGGGTTTAGGGCAGTGGTGTTCGGGCAGTGTAGGGGGTCTTGCTGGGGGTGATGTTTCAGGGTTTAGGGCAGTGCAGTGGTGTTCGGGCAGTGTAGGGGTCTTGCTGGGGGTAGTGTTTCAGGGTTTAGGGCAGTGCAGTGGTGTTCGTGCAGTATAGGGGGTCGTGCTGGGGATGGTGTTTTTGGGTTTAGGGCAGTGCAGTAGTGTTCAAGCAGTGTAGGGGGTTGTGCAGGGGTGGTGTTTCAGGGTTTAGGGCAGTGCAGTGGTGTTCGGGCAGTGTAGGGGGTCGCGCTGGGGGTGGTGTTTCAGGGTTTAGGGCAGTGAAGTGGTGTTCGGGCAGTGTAGGGGGTCATGCACGGGGTGGTGTTTCAGGGTTTAGGGCAGTGCAGTGGTGTTCGGGCAGTGTAGGGTGTTGTGCTGGGGCTGGTGTTTCAGGGTTCAGGGCAGTGCAGTGGTGTTCAGGCAGTGTAGGGGGTCGTGCTGAGGCTGGTGTTTCACGGTTTAGGGCAGTGCAGTGGTGTTCGTGCAGTGTAGGGGGTCGTGCTGGGGCTGGTGTTTCAGGGTTTAGGGCAGTGCAGTGGTGTTCGGGCAGTGTAGGCGGTCGTGCTGGGGCTGGTGTTTCAGGGTTTAGGGCAGTGCAGTGGTGCTCAGGCAGTGTAGGGGGTCGTGCTGGGGCTGGTGTTTCAGGGTTTAGGGCAGTGCAGTGGTGCTCGGGCAGTGTAGGGGGTCGTGCTGGGGGTGATGTTTCAGGGTTTAGGGTAGTGCAGTGGTGTTCGGGCAGTGTAGGGGGTCGTGCAGGGGCTGGTGTTTCAAGGTTTAGGGCAGTGCAGTGGTGTTCGGGCAGTGTAGGGGGTCGTGCTGGGGCTGGTGTTTCAGGGTTTTCGGCAGAGCAGTGGTGTTCGGGCAGTGTAGGGGGTCATGCTGGGGGTAGTGTTTCAGGGTTTAGGGCAGTGCAGTGGTGTTCGGGCAGTGTAGGGGGTCGTGCTGGGGGTGGTGTTTCAGGGTTTAGGTCAGTGGTGTTCGGGCAGTGTAGGGGGTCTTGCTGGGGGTAGTGTTTCAGGGTTTAGGGCAGTGCAGTGGTGTTCGGGCAGTGTAGGGGGTCATGCTAGGGGTGGTGTTTCAGGGTTTAGGGCAGTGCAGTGGTGTTCGGGCAGTGTAGGGGGTCGTGAAGGGGGTGGTTGTAAGAAGGTGGAATCTGACTATATGGTTGCCCCCACTTTTTTTATGGTGTTTTGCTGGTTTATGACTTAGTTGGACTGGGATCCTGCTATTCAGGGCCCCAGTCTATCTGCTTTCTCTGTAAAAAGGTTTCCATGTGCCTTAGGCACATCTCTGATTGGAATCTGGAGTGCCCTTATAAGTCCCTAGTATATGGTATACTATGTACCAAGGGCATAGGTACCTCAGAGGCCTACCAGGGGCTGCAGCATGTATTATGCCACCCCTGGAAGGCCATCCAAACTGACACCACAGGTCTGCTACTGCAGCCTGGGTAGGGTGGTGCATGCACCCCTTACTGTGATATAGGTTACCTATATCACTAAATACATACACACATATAAACCTATAAGTCACTCCTAAGGCAGGCCTTATCAATCCTAAAGGCAGAGTGCATGGTTCCTATGTGAGAGGGTGCCCCTGCATGAGCAGGGCCCCTCTGCAGCGTTCGGAGACCATCTCTGATGCTGTTTGTAGTGCAGCCTGACCATATACTCTTAAGCGCATTATATCCTCGCGGTAAAATGCTAACTTTGGAATGGCTGCACCTAAA